>OVAW01001058.1:0-10104 GCA_900406365.1 Heliophila coronopifolia | reverse complement strand
TATAATCTTAAATTTATATTTATAGTCTTGCGTGTTAAGGAAAACTAAATCATTTAAACCATGCATGTGAGAGTAGTGACAAATCTAAATAATTAAAATTGATTTTTGGTGTATGCCCTGACTGAGTCTCTCAAAGAAGAACTTCAATTTTTATTTGTCTTAGCAAGGACATTTCCGACACTAACACTACTTTAACAGTGGAAGGTTTCAGATCATTTACCGACAAAAAGCTGCCTTAATCTTGAACTGAAACTACGCCCAAAAGGGTCACAAATACGAAAAGAATGGTGAAGCATACTAACAGATAGATGAACTCTCGACATTATTCAATTTTGTATGGAATAAAGTTATAAAATAACGATGAAACTGAGATGGAATGGAATTCTGTATGTATATATATATATATATATATTTTTTTTTTAGAATAAGTTCCAAATAATAGCAAAGAGTTATTATAGTTCTGACGTTCATTGATGGTATGTCACATAAATAAAAAGACAAAGTAACCCATTTTTAAAAGTAACAGTTAATAATTTGCTATAGATATAAATATAACGTGATATTTCACACTACAATATAATGTTTATTCGAAGACAAAAAAAAAAAAATATAATGTTTATTTTTATAGCTTATAAATGATATGATGTCCCACACCATCCAAACATAACTTTAGTAATTGCATGTCACAATTAATATAAATGATGTGGTATCCCATTTTTTTTGTTGGTCGAAATATAGAACGTGCTATAAATATAAAATATCATGTGATATAAACTTCTAAATATTTTTTTCCATGCACCTTCGTCTTCCTCCATTCTTTAAACAATCTGNCATGTCACAATTAATATAAATGATGTGGTATCCCATTTTTTTGTTGGTCGAAATATAGAACGTGCTATACATATAAAATATCATGTGATATAAACTTCTAAATATTTTTTTCCATGCACCTTCGTCTTCCTCCATTCTTCAAACAATTTAAAGTTTCAAATTCACAAGATTCTTTAATTTACAAAATTGTTTATATCCTTCAAACCATCATTAACATCCCGTATAATTTTAAAATTTTATTTAAATATTCGCGTAAATTAATTTCTTTGTGTCAGCATTTATGATGTACAAAAATAATAAAGAAAGAATTAAATAGTCGACAAAAAAAAATTAAATAAAAAGGAAGAATACGCATGCAATGGTGTTCAATGATTCAGAACCTAAACAGCGAAGTGTGTCCCTTTGTTTTCATTTCTTAGGATTTTGAAATCTTGAATTTTTATGCTCTTTTTAATATATAGTGGAGTAGTATATATATTTTTCATTTTATGCTTTTATCTATACAAAAAAAAAGCTCATTTACTTTTGCATGCCTTTATGGTTGTTGCTTTACATTCACCTCACACACATCCACAAGTCAACCCAATTTTAAATTAATTCATTTTTCATCAATAAAATATAGACATATGATTTATTAGCAAAAATGGTATTGTCACTTCTCGACTCCATATTTTCGCAATAAAATTAATAAATTCTTAAGTACAACTTAATACATATATCTTAAATGTACTAAAAACAAGTCATATATTTACCACACAAAAAAAAAAAAGATTTAAGGAAATAAAAATCAAGATTTTATATCGAGGGTGTATGATTGTGTTCACTTTCTTTTGTATGTAAAAGTAAATTAAATTATACTAATGTCCTCGCATTTTACAAATTACAACACAAAAAAGTAAAAAAAATATTAAAAGTCCGAACAAAATCATTAATAGAGGTGTGGGGGCATAACTTGCCTTTTAGACAAAGGCGTGAGATATCCGTAGCCACATGGGAAACACTCTCACCACACGCCTCGGTTTTCGCATGCCTCTCTTTTTTTACGTCAAAACTTTAATTTTGGCACATGACAGTAAACAAATCTCACTTGCCCGAATTTGAACATAGGTCTCTCGTATGGGACACAACTATCGTGACCAAATCGAGACAAGTCTTTGACAATAAGATTACAAGGTTGTATCAATGTCCCAATCTTCTGCCAAGGCAGTACAGTCTGGCCCCAAATTTTTTATAAATATTTTATAGTTCCTTAAATAAATTTTGGTAAATGGCTTCAAAATTATTTTAGATTTGTCTCAAACCTCTACAATTTAGGGTCGGGCCTTGTCTTCTGCAACAAAAGATTTAACCAAATTTCTAACTGTCAAAGAGTTTATATATGCACAAAGCTTTGAGATAAAGCCCATAGAATAAGAATTTTAAACATAGAAAATATTATGAGCATTAGCTTTTTTAAAGCATTGTGTTTTTGTATATTCATTTTTTTTTGGCATTAGACCCGAAATTTGCTTGGACCGATACTGCACACAAAAGTGCTATATATTACTATAATATATAGCGTTTTGGAACTGGCTGCAAATTATATTTGGTTCAGCAAATGTTAAGCATAAGACCATCATTTTTGTAACTTTTTGGGACTCTAGTAAAGATGCAAAGTGGCAATTGCAACTTCATGATCCGTCTTGTCTCATTCCGTTCACTCTCCCTTCGAAGACCAAGTCCAAAAGGTGCTGAGCATTTCCCGGTCCGGTGCTTTGAACCATCCCAAAGAACGCACTTGTATCTCTTGATAGCAGTTCTTGTGGACTATCATACTCCAATGCCTAAGATAAAATTGACATATATAGTTCTATGTAAGTCACACAAGAACCGATATATATCCATTTCTAAGGAGAATAGTATATGATAAGTCCTGGGATTACCTGACCAGAACTAATCACAAGGATCTTGTCACAATCAATGATTGTATTCAATCTGTGAGCTATAACAAGCATTGTACAAGACTTAAATTCCTCGCGGATGGTCTTTTGTATCAGAGTATCTGTTTGGACATCAACTGATGCAGTTGCTTCATCCAGAACAAGGATCTTAGATCTTCTTAGCAATGCACGCGCTAAGCTCAGCAGTTGCCGTTGCCCCACGCTGAAATTCTCACCTCCCTCTGAGACCTATACACAGTTTCAAAGACGGTAAATGAGAGTTTGATCAAAAATCTAAATCATAACAAAACAAAGAATTTTGATAAACTGCACCTCTGCATCTAGGCCGAAAGGATTCCGGGTGATGGCATCTTTTATATGAGCCCTTTCTAGAGCCTCCCAGAGGTCAGCATCTTCGTGCTCACTAAATGGATCAATATTGAATCTCACCGTCCCTAACAATAAGAAATGATTCTCATAATGAACAACATAAAGCAGGAGGATACTAAGGATGTTGTCTTAAGATTTACACACGGACCTGAGAAAAGAACTGGTGATTGTGGTATGATATTTAGGACCTTCCGTAAATCTGTAACTCCGAATCTAGCCACATCATAGTCATCAATCATGATTCTTCCCTTTTCGACTTCGACAATCCGGAATAAAGCATTCAGCATGGAAGACTTCCCTGATCCAGTTCTTCCCACCACTCCTACTTTCTCACCGGGAGAAACCAAAAAGGACAATCCATGTAAAACTGGAGGAAGCCCTGGTCTATAACGTAGGTGAACGTCTTCAAACTTGATCGATCCTCTTGAAGGCCAGCCAGATACTGGACGGTTGTTCTCGATTATATCTGCAGCCTCAGAAGGAGGATCAATGTAGTTACCGACACGCTCCACAGAATTCAAGCTGTTCTCTGCTTTGCTAGCTTGCCTTAGAACACCACTTAACAGAGTAGTAATACTAAGAGTGTAACTAAGAAGAAGACCCATCGTAGATGTAAAATCAGCTTCCTTCTCTGAACTACTGCTTTGCATAACCGCAAAAGTTGCAGTTAACCAAATCATGATACCCCCAAGAGACTCCAATCTTATACTGAGCCAACGATTTGAGCTAGTACTTGCAAGAGTGAACCTTGTGTTATTGTCCATGGTTTTTCCAATAATCTTGGCCATGCGTTCATATGCTTTATAGGCTCGGATGCTTGCCAAACCATTCAAAGCTTCTCCAAATTGAGCATATATAGGTGATCTTGTAACAGAATCCAAACGTCTTACTTCACGGGATGTGTTCTACAAATCACAAAAGTGATATTAATTCCAAGTTGTGTATCACAATTTTGCATGTTCTTGATGCATAGAACAATGAAAGGGAAGTGCACATTGACATGAAGTAGAAAATTACCTGATAGTAGAGATATGCTGCGTAAAAGAGTATCAGGAGCGGCATAGTGGCCCACAAAGATATTGTACTGACAACACCTATAACAGCAAACGTCGAGAGGAGTGGCAACAGCTGGTTCATGAACATATTAATTAAGTTCGCGACGGTTCTATCTATATCACCAATATCCTTAGAAAACCTGTTTATTACACGCCCAGTTGGGTTTGTGTCAAAGAAGAGCATAGGAGCTCTCAGGATAGATTTCAGCATAGAGTCATGGAGTCTTTTGGCCCCACGTAAACTTGATGTGATCAAACAAAAGGAGTTGGTAAACGTCACAGCAACCTAAACCAAGGACCATAATAAACATTAAATTGTGTTACATGTAACAGATCTCAGTCATTTATCAGAAACAAACCTGCCCAAATCCAAGTAGAGCATATACGGAAATGTAGAAACCGGGACCATAACTCTTTGATTTGCTTTGGTCAGTCCAAATACTTAACCATGCGCTACTTGAAACTCGGAGAACTTCAGTCGTTAAATAGCATGCAAAGAGAATCATAACTATCCATGAGCCGCCTACTGCTTTTTTATACCTGAAAAATTAGAAAGTACCTTAGCCAACTGTTCTTCTAGTTGTAGAAAGATGCTGAGCTAAGTACCTCATCACAACATTCCAACTAATGATGCCAGTCTCTCTTTCTTCTTGCTTTACAAGCACGGATCTTACCCGTTCCTCTTGCTTGGTACTGCCCAGATTCCTTTCACTAGCATCAACCGTGACAGTAGGATCCGGATTCAAGCTTTTCTCGTCATTTATATTCACCTCTTGGGCTGCATCCATTTTCCCAGCATTCTCCATCAGTTTCTGGAACAATCTGCCATTTTCTGACAGCTCTTCAAAGGTTCCCTCCTCTTTAATCATTCCCTCGGAGACTAAAATTATTTTATCCATCAAAGGAAGAAAATGTAACTGATTCGTGACAAGAATCCTCGTTTTTCCCTCCAGTTCATCTTTGATGCAACTATCAAACACCTGTTACTTGATTAAGATAAGTCTGTTGTTAGATGTAGTGAGAAATATGATTTATGTCAGCCCTAAGAGATGATCAGTTATTTAATGGATCAAACATAAGAATCAATACCTGCTGAGCAACATGAGCATCTAAAGCACTCAAAGGATCATCGAATATGTAAACATCTGAATTTGAGTAGACTGCCCTAGCCATTGAAACTCTCTGCTTCTGCCCTCCACTAATATTCACCCCACGTTCTCCAATCTCTGTAAGATCATGACCCTGAATAAGCAAAATTCAGGATGTTACTAAGAATAGTCATATCAAGTGCATGTTATGTAAGCCTCGCACTTAACCGGAAGCAAATCAAGATCGTGCTGTAAGGCAGTCACATCAATAGCTCTCCAATATCTTTCCGATTCAAAATCCGACCCAAATATAATGTTTTCGCGTACCTGCAATACGTAGACACTAGTATTGGGACACTTCCTGCCAAACTAATTGACCAAATGAAAATAAATCTACTAGAAGCTAAACTATAGTCTTTGCTTCCAGAGTCAACATGAAGTAAATGTGACTCACAGTTGCATTGAAGATCCATGAAACTTGAGGAACATAAGCTACAGAGCCACTAATAACAACGCTTGAAGTTTCATCATGAGATAGCTCTCCCAGCATTGCCGAAACAAGTGATGTCTTACCTTCACCGGTTCCACCTACAATGGCAACCAAGCTTCCAATAGGTATCTCCAAATTGATATTGGATAATGTGGGCTTCGTTGTCTGGGACAAAACACCGTGAACCATTCAGAAAGTTAATTATGGTGCATCATAGAAGCTAATATTGCATCTCATCATAACCTAAACAAGAATAATTTTTTTGAGGATTAACCTTTGAATCCCATGAAAAATATCCATTTTTAATTGAAATGGCTGGAGCTCCTGGTTGAAGTGGTGGGTTTGGTGCTAGAATTCTCTCTTCACTTAGAAGTAGTTCCTCAATTCGTTGCAGAGAAACATTTGCGTTGACAACCTAGGTGAGAAGTAGCAAAGAGAATAAAGCTAAATATGACGAGTATAACCATTGACACATTGATTAGGTAACATAAGGTTAAGGTATATGAAACCACTGAGGAGGCTATGATTGTTATAATAACCTGACTTAATAGATTTGGTAGCGTGTTCAGTGGAGATCTTAGAACTGTAAAGAGTGAAAGAGATGAGAATGCTCTTGCTGGTGTCAAATCTCCTCCAAGGAGTACAAAAACCCCAAATGAAACTACAGTCACAACCACCGGGATGGTGTTCAGTATAAAACTATTAAACTGCAAGAGAAAAATGTCGATGAAAAAAATTTAAAAGTGGAAGACATCTCTTGGTTTTGCATTTAAGCCAAATGGATTTAACTAAACCAAGCCATATGTGTTAAGTCATATATGAAACTATGTTGAAACAAGATAGATAAGTCGTGTTAAAAAATATGCTAGAGAAATGATAGGCAGTACAAAATCAAAGATAAGGAGCCATACAGCTGATAGTAGCTGCGCTTTGCGAAACCATGAGAGCTCTTCGTCTCTAATTCCTCGAATCCGGATCTCGAAGCTCTTCTCCCATGCATAGCATCTAACAAAGTTGTAAAATTCAAAGAAATAGTACAACAATTGCGTTAAGATTGAGCCATTCAGAAATACTGAAAAATAAATTAATTAGGATTACTGATCCTACTTTACAGTATCCATGGATGCCAAAATCTCATTCATGATACTGACTCTTTTGTCAGTCCAATGGAGTCCTTCTTTAGTCAGTTTCCGCATTTTGCTTAGAATCAGAGTCTGTTAATAAAGAAACAGAATAGGTAGAGTTTTATGAAAACATATGAAACTAGTACAACTTGTACAATTCAAAAGAAAATAATGAAGCTTATTACCTGGATTGGTATTAGGAAAAACAGAATCAATGAACCGATAAGCGAAGCAAATCCTAGTTGTTGGTAAAGAAGAATCATAGACACAACAATGCGAAATGGAGCTGACCATAAGCCATGGAGCTGCTCTGTTAATCGCTGAAAAAATTGAAAAAATTATGTTAGCGGTTATAAATCCATAGTTGTCACAAAATCAGTATGGATCAAAAGAAGATGATAGTTTTAACTGAACCTAAGTATACCTGAAGTGAAGTAGCATCTGTAGTTATCATGTTTGTGATCTTCCCAGATGCGAAATTCTTGCGAGCTTCATGAGTTAGTCTTAAAGATTTGTGGAATATAGCTGCAACCTACAAGGAAATTAGCATGATTAGTTGGAGAATAAACATCACTAGATGATCATACGAGTCGGAGAATAAACATCACAAATTTACCAAAGTTGACCTCAATCGAAATGCCGCTCGCCCAACATGCTGAAAGTACTGGGATTGACAAAGCACTCCGAATGTCTGAAATAAATTTGAATAGATTTTCAGAGGTTTCAACAAGAAAATAACAACAGAGATTAAAGTGGATCAGACGCGAACTTTTGTGATACATACCACGCCAACGAAAATCAAGAAAGCATAGACATATCCAACCCAGGCAGGATCACCGTCTTGCATTGACTACATAAAATAATTACAAGTGTAAGATTCAGTAAATTGAAGTAGCCCAGGTCCTAAATATTGTCAGGATATATAAGGTCAGAGATATCCCTGATATAGAGGCCAAAACAAATGCTTGACATGTAGAAGAACAGGCATGAAACAGCCAACTATGCAATATTGTTTCAGTAAGGATAAGGCAGAAACAAAACTTACCTGTAATAGATTGCTCAGTATAATCGGTCCAATAAATTCAGAAAGATCATTTCCAATCTACAACATGATGTATAAATTGCTTGAGGTTTGTTAAATACAGAACTTAACATCAAGAGCTTTTCTGGTATCTATATTTACCCAAGGGTAGAACACGAGTTTAAGTAATCATTATTCAAAAAGTACTGAAATTAAACCAAAAGATTTGTCTACCTTAAAAATACCACCAAACCAGAACCTGCAAAAGATAGAGAACAAAACATGAATGGCGGTATCTATAACATGTGGCTTTAAAGTAAACTACTGTGGAATAGATTGTTTTTTAAGAAATTATCAGCCTTTACCTTCCACCGAGGCTATTATTCAGTGCTCGGAGAAGCCAAGGCTTGTGCCTCCTTGATTCGTCAGTCCAGCATCTTTGGAATCTGTCAAATTAATCATACAATGAATTAGGAATGTTCTTAGTTCTATACAAAGATATGGTAGAAGCAAAATAGCAACACTTGTGTACCTTTTGATCAGAGTTTCTGTTTGGTCCCAATTGTCTAATTGCCAAACATCCTTCTCGGTTAGGGGCTTTCTGTAGCCTAACTGCATAAGCGGTGTGATCCAATCAAAGTATATTCCTAAAACAAGAAATCCAAATCTTTAGAACAAAAAAGAAACCATGAAGCTAATAGACTCACCATGGCTTTTAATTATATTGCCAAATATGTATACACAGCGCATTAGTTTATCAGTTTAGGGTCTACTTACCAGTAAAAAAACCAGCATATCGCTCCGGACATATGTTCTCTCCCCCGGGAAGTGCATCATATTCGACGTTGTCTAAAGGTTCGTTGGTTAGAATATGGTAACCCGGGTATGGATCCAGTTTTGGAATGTAAACAAGAAGAAGAATTCCAAAAAGAGTCTGCANCTCAACATCTATCTTCGGTCCAGCCTCCTCTGAAAGATAGCTATTCTAAATGTAGTTTATAACAAACCTGGGAACATCTTGAGCTGATACAGAGATACATGGCAGTTCTGCAATAGCAAACAGAGGAAAAATTATAATGAAATTCATTGATAAAGCTACCGAAAATATTGCCAATTCAAAAATTTGTTAGATATATAATTTTTTTTTTTTTTTTTGTCAACAAAATCTTGAAATTTCAATGTTGAACCTGTTTATTGAGTTGTTGAGAGGCAACACCAAGTCTAGTAGCACAGCATCAGCAACCAAAACATAAACAACACCAAATCTCACGTACCACCGGAACTCTTTAACATATTTTTTGGTTTCCAGTCCAACCAAAACAAGCATAGAAAGCCAAGAAAATGCCTCTACCATTGAAGAAGCAACCTGCAATCGAATAACACCAGAATCATACCTCATTTCTGATCTTGAACTTTCATTTCAACAAGAAGGCATAGGAGTTTGAAATCACCTCAAATGGAGGAAGATCAGTTTCTCCATCCATTTTAAAGAGCGAAATCCCCAAAAACAATCTCAGTAGAGGCTCAACAACAGAGTAACAAGCCAATATCCCTAGCACATAGTTATAGTACTTCTTCCTCAATACATATATCTGAGTTTTAGTATTGTGGAAGATGATCCATATCCGGTAGAAACACAAAACAAGAAGCACAAAGTGAGAAATAAGCATCACTAATGAGTCAATTGCACACGGCGTGTAGGCCCCAAACGCACCATCCACTCTTTCTTCCAAAAATCCGTCTGCAACTGGCTTACAATACCAAACTAAAGCCTCAAAACCCATCTTCTTGAATACCAAAACTGTAAAAAAAAAAAAATGCATTTGTTTAGTACAATTAAAAAGGCTATGCAACAGAACAACTTCAAACCCAAATCTAAACCCCTAACAAAGACGCAAAGGAGCAGATTCTTGATAATCACACAGTCAACGTAGGAAATAAATGTAAGAATCGAACTCAAATCCCAAAAAAAAAAAAAGCTAAAACCTTTAACTAAAGTCCATTAAAGCAACAACCTTTTGAAGACCCAAATTTAACTTATATGGTAATACAGAGAGGAGGCAAAAGAAGAAAAACATTACGCTTTTGGTTTCGTGATAATGTTCCTGAAAGACCCAAAATTGAAGCTTTGTCAATATTAAACGCAATCCCTTAGAAAAGTATAAAATCCAAGTAGACATGCACTC
>OVAW01001056.1:0-10703 GCA_900406365.1 Heliophila coronopifolia | reverse complement strand
AAATATGTATTGTTTGTTAGTAATAGTTTTATATAATATTTCTCATATATCATATATTAAAATATGTTTTCATATAGATTTCTTAAACCATCGGAAAATTATCAAACCAAACAATTTGTTCCGGCTTTGGGTTTTACATTATTCTATTTGGAAATGATAAACCAAATGGCCACTCATAGACAATACATTACATAATTTTTTTATTTTGTTAAGTAATACATTTTCTATCTCCAATGATTATCTCTCATTTTTCATTCTAGTTTAACATATATAAAGAGTCGAGCCTTTGTTTAACACAGGTATTTTAAAACAATGTTTTTTCTAGACACAAATGTTAACAACCAACAAGAAGTAATAAAATTATATATATAATAAATAGGAAGTTAAAAAAAAAAAACTCTACTAGCAATAGTATAACATATAAATTGATTTTTCTATTAGCTCCCTCTTCACACCGATTTTCAATAAAGACAAGGAAAAGTGGGTCCAGAAGTAAATTTTTTTTTGTCAATATTATAATCTTAAATTGTAGGTGAAATTGTTGTGCCAAGATTGAATTCTAAATAACTAAATAAACGACAAAAAATAATAACTAAATAAAAAGGAAATAAATAAATATATTAAACATAAAAATAATTATATTTATTGACTAAAATATCATGGAGCATTATTTCATATATATATATATATATATATATATAACTTTTTTTGTCAACTTTAAAAACCAACAAGTCTAAACCACTACACTACAACATCTCGACAAAAAAAAACCACTACACTACTAAATGTTTACATTTCATATCTATATTTATGTGCATNTACTAAATGTTTACATTTCATATCTATATTTATGTGCATATAAAATACTATCAAATCAATATCCAGTAAACATCTCAAACGAAGAAAGGTAATTTTGAAAAATACAACAAAGTGTTTTCTAAACAATGAAAAAATATTTCATAAATATTGAAATTCGTTTAATATTTGTAATATATAATAAGCTTAATCTATATATATCCATTTATACTTTTTTTGTTCTTATTAGACATGAATATTTATGTATTTGATTTTTAACCTTAATTTTCTATAGTTTTTTGTTGCCCATATGATTCAGGTTGATTCTAACAAAAACTCATTTCATCTTACAGCAACATATAACTAAAATGGCGACCAAGAAAACTTCATCTCTTGCATTTTATATGGTGTTTGCTCTCATCCTCCTACCTATGATTGCAGGTCAGGCTTATATTTTTTTTGTTCAAAGTTAAATTTTTCAAATATAAACATTTATCTTAAGTTATCTATGCTATCACGGTGGAGATCAAAACTAAATATTAATATATTTTTGAAAGAAATGAGACTTTTCTACAAGAACAGACTAAAACAAAAGTTGTTTTATTTGCAATAACCCTAGAGCCATCTTCTAGTACGTGCAAATTGTCAAACATGTCTCTACTCAAATACAATTTTTTTCTTAAGAAAAATTTAAGTATATATATTGGTCTAACTGTATTTTATCATAGTAAAAAACTGTTTGATAGAAAATTAAATAGGGACCGTCAATAGTTTATTATGTCATGATTAACATGTCATATATTTAAAACCTAGAAGTAAACTGTTTTTTTTTAGTTGTGGATGTTAATTAAAGTTGGATTATATAACTTTTAGAATTGATTTAGACAATACATAGTTTTGTTAATGTGAACGATTATTTACGAACAAAACAGGAGATTGCTATTCATACCAACCATGTAAGAACAAAGGGACATGCAATGAATTTTGCTACTATAAAGGATGGGGATTGAATGCAGGGTGGTGTCAATTCTATCTTGGCAAGCGCAATTGTTGCTGCTATGATACCAATAATTAATTCCTTATTTTATATGTAATTAATGACTATTATCAAATAATTACTATATGTTTCCTTTTGAGTTATATATTTATGTTATAACAATTTCGTAGTTGTTAGGAAATGAGGTCATCTTAAACAAGCATAGGTTAGGGTGCTCAACCAATGTGGTAAGAAAGAAAAGCTTGCATGCAAAATTTGCAAATAAAATTTTAATTTATTTGTGTTATTATTGTTTAGTTTTACATTGTTTATTACATATTCAACCATTAAAAGTATAAAAAATAATTGGTAATATATACTATGATTTTATTTGGATATATTCTTTTAGAAGAAGATATTGATTGGTAATAAATGATTAAAAAATTATTTTTTATTCGACAATTTTTGTTCATATAGGGATAAAACATTAATTATTTAATCATTATACTCTACTAATATTTCTTATTGACTGTTCAAAACCTTCAACAATAAAGTACATCTCAAAGTGAAAAAAGAAAAATCACAATTTTTTTAAATTGAAATCAATAATGAAACAAATACAAGAGTTACTATGTGTGTTGACACTAATAAAGTTTGTGCATCAAATAAAAAATGACATATTTGTGTTTCTTAAATATGATTTTTTTTAATAAGTATATATTATATATTTTAAATAAATTGTAATCAATGATAGTTACTATACGATCTGTTTTAGAAAAATAAAAATGTTATGTTATAAAAATATTATAATAATCTACCAATAAAATATAAATTGACTTGTAGAATAGAAAAGGAGAAGACGATCTTAGATTCTCTCAACTACTTGGTCGCTCCACCCTTGAGACTGAGTACGCAAATGAATACCGTAGTAGAGACTGAGCACGGGTCGGGACAGAGACAGGGAGAGAGAGACATAGTGCAAAACTGTGACTGATAGCTAGACCGTGACAGGTACAGAGACAGAGAGTATACCACGTAAAGGAGAACGTGAACTTGAGCGGCGAAATCGAGATTAGGAGAAGGAAAATTAAAGGAGGAAGCCAAGGCTTGGAGCACGCGGCGGGTTGAGAAATTTGTTGAACGAGAGCGGGATAAGAAAGTAGAGTCCGTTAAAGAGGATCGCATGATTCGCATCGAAGGTAAGAAGTGGGAGAAGAGAGTATTCAGGCCAAGCGAGAAGTTTGGCTTCTCTTTCCATTGGGAGAACACAGAGGATACTTCAATAGATATGGGCATCTCTACCAAATATCATACGAAGCTGAAGTTCTGTTCAGGAGAAGGTTTCATGGTGGTATGGACAGCAGTGAACAGAAGAAACAATAAGCCAATAACAAGAGAGAGGTGAGAGACGAGATCCGTACCACAAGGCTTCATTGTGGCACGGATCTCGTCTCTCACCTCTCTCTCTTTCCTTGTCTGCTTGTTTCTTCTGTTCACATATGTCCATCAGTCCATACAACCACGAAACCCTATCCCGAACAAAAGTTGAGCATCTTTAGAGTTTTGATAGATCGGTTGTTCATATCTCTTGCGTTTTTTTCCCAATGGAAAGAAAGACAAAATTCCCCACTTGTCCACTTTAATTTACCTTCTTCTTTGGCTACTTATCCTCGAGCTTATTGCTCTTTAATGGCGTCGAGTTCCTTTTCCGACTCTCGTTCAACTAACTTCTCAACCCTGGCCTATTCGTGAGCCTTGGCTTCCTCCTCCTACTCCCGATCTCGATTTGGCCGCTAAGAATATCTAGAATCGTCTTCTCTTTTCTATTATACAAATCACCACAATAAAGTATATTTATACCTAAACATGCAACTTTTTATAGATAAACTTTAATTTGTAGAAAATTATGAAATTTACCATTAATAATTAATGAAAATAATTAAATTAAAAAAAAATAATATAATTATGTAATTTGAATTTTATTAAATCAATCTTCTACAACTTACTTTATACAATAACTATCGTGATTTAACATTTAATTAAAATATAAATATTTTTTAACTAATTAGATTTAATAGTTTTTTAATATATTTTTAGAAATATTAAAAATAAAATTAGTACATTTTGTACAAATTGAAAATGCATTTAATCCACGTAAAATATGTTATTTCTATAAATTTAGAATTTTACTATCAAAATATAATCGACTACGTAGATTTAATAGTTATTTTCTAGTAATCATGTTTATTTTTATTTTTTTGTTAACCTCAAGGTTGTGGACCAAAACATGAACATTCTGTGGGATTATATTTGATTTTTGATATAATCAAAACATTTTTAACTAATTTTAAAAAACTAAAATTCCATTTAAGACACACAAAATATATTATTGCTATGTATAAAATATTTTTGTAATATTTATTTTTCTCGACAAATATTTATGTTATATACTCCACCTATCTTTCAACGACTATTATGGATTTGCATTTAATTAAAACATAAAATATTTAATTGTATATATTTTAACTAATTAAATTTAAAATTCATTTTCTTAATTTCATAAATAATTTTTTTGTTAAATTAAATTTTGTTAAAATATAAAAAACGAATTAAGACACACAAGATATGTATTTTGTTTAAAAAAAAATAAGTGTTAGTCTTAAATGGGTTTTAAATCTTACTTGATAGCCTCAAAGATCGACCACGATTTGGATATCGATTTATATAATTTTGATTAAAGTGTAATGTAGTGATTTGTGCATAGTCATTGTAATACTATGGTGCTGTTTGTTTGGTTAGCTGGACGCAGCGTCTAGACGTAGATACGAGATGCAGTTCGTTTAAGCGTCATTTAACGCTGCGTCCAGACACTGCATCTAGACGCAGTTTCAAAACACATCCAGAAATTANCTAGACGCAGTTTCAAAATTCATCCAGAAATTTTAAAAAATCTGGATGCGTTTGAAAAGTGAAACCAGACGCACAAAACGCGTTTCAAAACCTAAAAGTCTAAAATGCCCTTAATTTACAAAGTTAAAAACCTAAAAACATTTTAATATTGAATATTTAAGATATTTTATTAACCTAAAATTTGTAATAATAAAAATTTACAAGTTTAAAATATCAAAATTTTTAAAAAAAAACTTTTTGTTTTGCGGATTTAAAATTTTGCGGGTTTGGCGAGAAATACAAATTTTACGGTGTTAGCGGGAATTCAAAATTTTAAGGGTTTAGCGGAAAATAAAAATTGTATGGTTTTAGCGGGAATTTGAAATTTTGCGGTTTTAGCGAAAATTCAAAATTTTGCAGTTTTAGCGGGAAATACAAATTTTACGGTTTTAGCGGAAATTCAAATTTTTTGGGGTTTTAGTGAGAAATACAAATTTACAGTTTTAGCGGAAATTCAAAATTTTGTGGTTTTAGTGGAAATTCAAAATTTTGAGATTTAAGCGGGAAATAGAAATTTTATGGTTTAGCGGGAATTCAAAATTTTGCGGTTTTGGCGGGAATTCAAAATATTGCGGTTTTAGCAGGAACTCAAAATTTTGTGGTTTTAGCGGGCGGTTCAAAATTGACGGTTTTAGCGGGAATTTGAAATTTTACGGTTTTGGCGGGAACATTTTATTTTGCGGTTTTTCGGTTTTAGCTGGAAATCAAAATTTTGTGGTTTTGGCGAGAAATCATAATTTTGCGGTTTTGGCGGAAAATCGAAATTTTTGCGCTTTTGGCGGAAAATTTTATTTTGCGGTTTTTCGGTCTTAGCGGGAAATCAAAATTTTGCGGTTTTGGCTAGAAATCATAATTTCTCGCTTTTGGCGGGAAATCAAAATTTTTTCGGTTTTGGCGGAAAATCGAAATTTTGCGGTTTTGGCGGGAAAATTTTATTTTGCGTTTTTTGCGAGAAATTAAAATTTTGCGGTTTTGGCGAGAAATCATAATTTTTTGGTTTCGGCGGGAAAACGAAATTTTGGGTGAGAAATTTTATTTTGCGGTTTTGGCGGAAAATCATAATTTAATGGTTTTAGCGGGAAATTATATTTTTGCGATTTTGGTGAGAAATTATTATTTGCAGTTTTTGTGAGAAACTAATATTTTGTGGATTTTTGGAAATAATGTTATTTTATGGTTTTGGCGGAAAAAAAAATAATGATTTGACACTTATTATATTTAAATATAGTTTTTTAATTAAAATATTATCCATATAAAATTTTGTCCTTTTTAGTAATTTGTAATAATATGCATCTAGATGCACTTGCAAACTCATGAAAAGAACGTAGTTGCATCCAAATGCAATATCTGGAATTCTGGATGCATTAACCAAACACAGAAACGAACTGCATCTGGACGCAACATCTAGATACCGCGTCTAGACGCAACATCTAGATACCGCGTCTAGACGCAACATCCAGATGAAGTAGCCAATTACCCAAACGAACAGGACCTATGTGTGTTCAAAATTGTATATGTACATTCATGGCATGTCAAAACATACTAATGATTCAATAAGAGAATGTTTGGAAATTTTATTTTTATGGTAATTTCTAACCTCATTGCTAAAATTAAGAAAGTGGTCAAAGTTTAGATTTTTTTTCGGTCCTAAAAAGTTTAGAAAATTTCATGACCGCCCCTTGGTACCGGAACAAATGTTTCCTCCAGTTCTATTTAGGACCAGACCTGATTTTCTTAGCCACTTATTCAGGGACGAAGCTAGGGAGTTAGGTAGGACCCAACTCCCTAGTTCCGGAAATTTTTTTCGATATAATTTTTTTCCTGCCCCCTTAATTTTTTTTTAGATTTACCACTCTTCTCACTATCTCTCTAAAATATTTCTTCTTCAACATATGATGACAATGTTTAGGGAGAGAATGTGTGTATCAGTGTTACAGTGTAGGATTACTAGGATATATGATATACGATATATGAATTGTCTCATATTTGTTGATTTCTATGTTCACGTGTTTTCTCTTTTGATAATATTTAATTTTTGTTTCTTAATCTATAATTGATAAAAACTCGTCCGTATTTTTTTGGGGGAAAAACGCCCGAAAAAATGGATACTATAAAAATGGTAAAAGGTAAAATTTTGAATTCACAGATTTGTGTTATTAATCTGACTTTAAATCTGGAATGATTAATTATATTTCATTGATTGTAGTTAACATTTAACTTTGTATTGTACTGTGTAATATATATGTTCAATTTACTACAATTTATTATTATAAACAAGTGAACAGAGAAATTTGGACAAAAAGATCCTAGAACACAGTCAAGGGATAGATTTAGGATTTTTGTAAACTAAAATAAATTAATCAGTAATAAAGAAAATCTTGTCAAACTAATTACATAAAATAAAATTATTCTAAAATTAAAGAATTTATATAAGGCTAAACTATGACACATAATATTTTGACAAGCCAAGGACCAATATATATATATATATATATTTTTTTTTTTTTTTTAAAANTTTTTTTTTTTTTTTTTGACAAGCCAAATGTATTGTCTTCTATGCTAGTTTTTATTTAACTCGAATTTCTCTAAATTTTGACATTGTCATAAATTATAGAAAAAACAATTCTCTGATATTTTTCATATTTATATTTTATCTAGTAATTTATATTTTTTATTTATTTTATAATTTTCCTTCTTTGTTGTTTTTTTTTAATATCTGCTAAAAAAAATTCTGATATTTTTTTTCATACTTAACAGTTTGATTTTTGTTTAGTTACTAGTTTTCCTTCTTTGTTATTTTTTTTTAAATATTTGCTAAAATAATTCTAAAATCCAAAAAAAAATTAGTTATTATTCTAATTACTTTATATAATATATGTATAATTTATATATTATGTTCTGAGAGCATTTGCAGTGATCCCGATCACATCTCTCGTTCCCTTCTTTAAACAAAACTATCTCAAAAAATAAAATATATATTTTCTTTTAAAAATAGAGTTAAAAAATGAAGAAAAAAGGGGGTTTACTCTTTTGTATATTCATTGTGTGCTTAGATGTTGTTGCAACACTGCTTGCAATCCAAGCAGAAGTCCATCAAAATCACGTATTATTCATCTTTTCTATTTCATTTCCCCCCCCCCCCCCCCCTCCAATCCTTGATTATGATGACGCTTAAATTTTTATTATGGGTAAAACAGTTCAAACCAGAGTCAGATCCATGATTTTTTTCATGGCGTGAAAAAATCATTTAGTTCGGTTTGGGTTTCCAGATTTTCCATGTAAAGCTCATTCGAATTTCAATTTTTGTTTGAGTTTTCGAAAATTTTAAAAATTTAGTTATTTGAAATATATTTTAATTTGTTTAGTTGTTATGTATTTCTTAAATAAATTTAGTTAATTTTTTGTTTAAATTTTGACCTAGTTTTCATATTAATAAATATAATTTGACATAAATGTTAACATTTTTTAATAATTATTTTTTTTTTTTTTTTTGTCAACATAATAATTATTTTCTATATTTATAAATATTAAACTTGATTTAATTTTAATTATTTTTTTTGTATAAGGCGGAAATTATTATAAGGTTAGTTTTGCGTTTTAGGGTTAGTTAAAGTAATTATGTTATTAGGTTAACTAATATGGAAAAACTTTTTTCAACCAGGTAGAAATTTCCAATCCGCTTCAGATCAAATAAATATATTTCTCGCAAAAAAAAATTTAGCAAACTCGAATTGAATCCGGTCAAATAGTGCATCGAGGGATGAATCCAGGGCCCTCCATAGCTCCGGTAAAAAAATTTCTTGGTCCTTCTAAAATGTTTTTAGCCCCTCTAAATTTAATTTCGTCCTAAACTCTGGGTTCATCAATTAATTTAATTGATAAAATACACTGAAAACAAAAATGGAATGGGGTACAAGTCCACCCCTTGAATATACCAATGATGGATCTAGAAATTATTTTTTTATGAGAAACTAATAAATATATGAAGTCCATACTAATATATTACTACAAATATATGATTTAGTTAAATAAAATAACAAAAAGGTCATAGTTGCATATGTGGATGCAGGTGACTCCAGACTGCGAAGAGCCGAACCTGGATGTGTACTGGCTAGGTCTCGGCGCAATCACGCTATTGGTAGTGACTCATCTCCTAATTAACTTGGTCAGTTGTTATTATCTCTTTATTTACTCTGAAGACGACTTTCAAAGATCTTCTTTCACTACACGAATCTCCATTACTTGTCTCGTCCTAACTTGGTATGTTTTTAAGTAACTTAAAATACACTCTTATGTTTCGTTTAATTGATTGTGTGTTGATTTGATGATAATCACAGGTTCGTATATCTCGTTGGATTTGGGAGTTTCTGGAACTCACTATCGTCTTTTGGAGACAAACATCATTTACTTNCTATCGTCTTTTGGAGACAAACATCATTTACTTGCTGTTGGAGGGACTTTCTGTATTTTTCATGCCATCTTTTCTGTTGCCTTTTACGTTACTGCGTTTGTGCCTAAATTAAAGATGAATAATTAACAGAAGAATGTTGGGAACAAAGTGGGTCAATAGTTGTCGTTGACCTTTCCATATTTTATTTCTGTAACAATTAATAATATCAAAAATGTATTGAAATTTGAGACAATTAGTGCATTAGCATTAGTGGATGATTTCCATGAATGCATTTAATTTCTGTTGGGATAACTTTTTTTCTTTCTCAATATTGCCGTTACTTAGCTGCAAAAAAAAAAAAAAAACGTTTTCTAATTAAACACCGTTCATCTTGAACTTTAATTTAACTGTAAACAATTTTATTATATATTTATCTACATTTTCTACAATATGAAAACATGCGGACTAGTCTGCATAGAAACCCGCAGTCATTCATAGAAAATCACTTCTACAAAACTTCCTTGGCCTTTCTCTCTAAAATCTTTTTTTTTTTGTCGGCCTCTCTAATATATATTATAAATATTTAGAGAGAGAGCGTAGGATGTATTATGTGTTTGTCTTGAAAACTAAATAGAATTAAAATTAATCAATAGGACTGATGAAAAAAAAAACTAAATTTTCTTGAATGATACATTGTATTTCATAAATTCGAATTGACTAAACTTTGTAGTATATTATATAAAAATTTTATTATAAATTTTTAATTTTCCACAATTTATTAGTATAAACAAGTGAACAGAGTTGACAAAAAAAAACAAGTGAACAGAGAAATTAAGAAAAAACAACAAATTCCTACAACACAATCGAATGATTTGTATACTAAAATAAATTAATTAGTAATAAAGATAATGTATCTCGTGAAACTAATATCCAAAAAAAATAATAATATAAAAGAGCTTATATAAGGTTAAAATATGACACATAGTATTTTGACGAGGTTACAAAAGCCAAATGTATACTACCTTCTATGTTGTTATTTTTCACTCGAATTTCTCTAAACTTTGACATTGTTATAAGTATCTAGAAAAAAATTATCTGATATTTTTCATATTTAATATTTTATTTATCTACTAATTTTTTTTCTTTTATTATTTTCCTGTTTTTTAACTTTTTTTAATATATGCTTAAAAAATTCTCTGATATTTGCTTTTATTGTAATTTTGCCATTCATATTTTTATTTATTTACTAATTTTTATTTGTTTAGTTGCTATTTTCCTTCTTTGTTAATTTTTTTTAATATTTACTAAAAACTTTAATCTCCAAAAAAAAAAAAATTATCATTCTTATATTTTTCCATATAATATTTGTCTGATTTTATATATTAGGATCTGATGTTCATTTTCATTGATCCCGATCACATCTCTAAATCCCTTCTTCAAACGAAATTGTCCAACAACAATATATCTTAGCTATAAACCTTTTAAAAAGTGATGAAAATACGGATTTTACTTGTTTGTTTTTTCATTGTGATCCTAGATTTTATTGCAGCAATGCTTGGAATCCAAGCAGAAGTCTATCAAGATCATGTATTA
>OVAW01001055.1:0-10707 GCA_900406365.1 Heliophila coronopifolia | reverse complement strand
TTATATTTATATGTTTTATTTTTTAATTTTGTGCCCCAGTATAAATCTTGTCTAGATCCGCTCCTGGACAGGTACAATTTACTAGATGGTGTAGCTTTTAGGTTTTTTTGTACTTGTGACGGATTTTGGATAAAACTGTATAGCTCGTGGGAGCTCATCTGCATAGCCCGCAGACACCCAGTTCATAGCCAATAAATATAGATTTACACTATAGTGTCCGTTTTTAATTTAAATTTAAATATTCATACCATATCTTATGGTTCGGGAAAACCTTGTATCTTGGACTGATATAACTTATTAGAAGATGTAGATTTTGGGTTTTTTTTTTATTTTTTGTGGATTTTGGATAAAACTGCATAGCCAGCGGTCGCCCACTATCGTAGAATCCGTATATAAATTTTATAATTTGAACTTTAGTCAGCAAATATGACTACACCGCGGAGGACACGCTTATTTGACAACTCGAGGGGTTGGGGCTATTTCTGTCATAAACACATAATAATATACTTTGACCGTGAGCCTTGACGGCTAACTTAAACGGTCGTTAACCGTAGAAAAAAATACACAATCAATCGGTGACCGTTAAACTAACGTGGCGTCTATAAAAATAACGGATGTTTACAACTTTTTTTTTTCTCAATTCTCCGATCAAATCGAAATCTGTAAACCCTAAAAATCATCTTCTTCAGATATTCGAATCTCGACCGAAATCAATCGGGATTTCAATCATGATGACCGGAGAACTCGTCAATATCCATCCTTCAGAGCTTAAGTTCCCTTGTAAGTTTTAATTTCCCGATTTGATCCCCTGAGAATCGCCAAAAATATCATAGAAAAACTTATGTCTTTCCGCTTGATGATTTTTGTTTATCGTTTTTTCTTGATGAGAAGTTGAATTGAAGAAACAAAGCTCGTGTTCGATGCAATTGACCAACAAAACAACAAAATTTGTCGCGTTTAAGGTATAACTAAAATTCATCTTCAATTTTCACAAATTTTTTCATCTTTCTTAATTTTGATGTTTTATGTAATTTTGTAACAGGTTAAAACCACTAATCCTCGGAAATACTGTGTCCGTCCAAACTCCGGTGTTGTTTTGCCCGGAGATTCCTGCACTGTAACAGGTTAAGTTGTTTTACACATACTCTATTTAACCATTCTTCCATTTCCATGGAATTGGTTATAGATAGAGTGAAGAGATATTGTGAGGGATGTTAAGTATTGTGTAGTTTGTGGATTCTCCGCTGAACCAAAGATCGTGAGAGAGAGTTTCTTTAAGAAAGCAAAAAAGATTCACATTTCTATTCTATACTCTTGTGTAACCGGAAATAGATATGAATTGGTGTTTAGATGGTTATATGGTAAAGGAGACTATAAACTGAGTGAAGAGAGTATTGTGTAGATCCTCGGCAGCCAAAGATTGTGAAAGGAATAGAGATTTNCCTCGGCAGCCAAAGATTGTGAAAGGAATAGAGATTTATATTTCTATTCTATATTCTTGTGTAACCGAAGCCTAGAGGAAGAAGATACAACTTCCCAAACTGAATTATCTATGCAATTGGTTTTCCATATTAGTTCAATTTCCATGAATGATTGAAGAGAAGATATATGCAATTGTAAAAAGCTTAGTTTGAGTTTTGTTACAGCATTATACTTTGTTTGGCTCCATTTTTTATAATGGTTGAATCGTGTTTAATTCAGTGACGATGCAAGCCCAGAAAGAGGCACCTCTGGATATGCAATGCAAAGATAAGTTCCTTGTTCAGACTGTCATTGTATCGGACGGAACAACTTCGAAAGAAGTACTCGCTGAAATGGTTGGACTCAATGCTTGTTCTCAAGATTATACTCTGGGTTACTTTTTCCATTTTTCAGCATTTTTTTTTTAAACGTAGCTGTTCTTAATTGGTTCTGCAGTTCAACAAGGAGCCGGGTAGAGTCATTGAGGATGTTAAATTACGGGTTGTTTACATCCCTGCAAATCCGCCTTCACCGGTACCGGAAGGATCTGAAGAAGGGAACTCTCCAAGGACTTCCGTCAACGAGATTGGGTCTCAAAATGACTCACTATTTGATGATGTGAGATGAGTAGATATGCTTGAAGAATTTTTTTTTGTTAAGTTGTGAAAGAGAGTGCAACTAATGTATGTTCTTGTTCCAGGTATCGAGGACTCTAGACGAAACAAATGAGAAATCTTCAGAGGTAACATTTCAATCTCGCCTTTTTCGATTCTACATATGGTTTGCCCCTCAATCTCACAATCAATGTGTGTTGCTCAGGCATGGTCGATGATTTCAAAACTGACGGAGGAGAAGACTCATGCTATTCAACAAAGTCAGAAGCTTCGACATGAACTGGTATGAGTTATAAGCCAGGCGCATTAACCGATCTACATGTCATATTCTTAATCTTCATAAAGAATGTATATGGATTGTGTATTCAGGAAATGCTGAGGAAAGAATCAATGAAGACGAAAGCGGGTGGTCATTCGTTGATCTTGATGTTGCTGGTGGGTCTGCTTGGATGCACCATTGGCTTTATCTTGAACCGAACATAAAAATGCGGTTACCGGCTAGCTTCATCATCCTTTTAAAACAACAAATCTTGGAAAGTTCTAAACTTTTTTTTTTTTTTGTTAAAAATTTACTTTTGGCCAGATTTTCTGAAATTGTGATGGGTTGTGTTTTCTTTTGGGTTTCATTATAAGCTGTAAAATCAGTAGTTTGTTAGCACCAGAAGAGGGGCAGGATTCTTGTTATTGATACTTTTGAGTGTGTGGTGTGAGATCTGAAAAGTAGTTTGATATGATTGCAACCTAATCAGTTTGATTTAAAAAATAAAAAGAGTGGCTTGGAAGTAATAAAATATATCATCAGAAAAATAAAATATGAAAAATGCAAAATACCTATAGACAATTGGTAGAGTTCTTATACTGAAATTTTGTGGCCACTTTCTTTAAAAGTTTTTTTTTTTGTGAAAAAATTGGTCATAAAACTTATAGAAATATTTTTCAAAAAATTTGGAGGCCGGAACAAATTCAGGCCTTACAAGGGGTGGTCTCTGTTCAATTTTCCTTTCATTTTTTGTTGCAAAATAAAAACACTGCTCGTTTTCAGTAATTCAATTTTTGGGTTATCTGATTGATTTTGGTTAAATTTTACAAAATTGATATAATTATGCCAATAAACTTAATTTTAGAAGAAAACCTAATATCACATATGGTTCCGAAGTAGCAATTTTAACAAACCCCATTTTAAGGCAATACCTGTGTGGGTTTTCGAACAAGAACACAATCATATCTTCGAGTGATCGGAATTTCAAGTAAGAAGACAAAAAAAAAACAAGAGATAAGGCAAATAATTTCAGCCACAAGGCACTTTGATAAATTCTTCTTCTTTGGTATCTCATAGGCCATAGCTATAGCTTCAACTGACTATCATGAAAGCATTACTTTCGCTTCTCCTCTTTCTACTCCTCAACATACCTTTCACCTTCTCTCACACCATCAATCACTGCCCTCCTCCTCTGACCACGAAATGTCCGAAAGACACGGTCAAGTTTGGAGTGTGTGGGAGCTGGTTAGGTCTAGTTCATGAGGTCATTGGTACACCACCAAGCCAAGAATGTTGCTCACTCATCAAAGGTTTAGCTGATGTTGAAGCTGCTTTTTGCCTTTGTACTGCTCTCAAAACCAATCTTCTTGGAGTCGTTCCAGTCAAAGTTCATGTTGCTCTCAGTTTTCTGCTGAACTCTTGTGGCAAGACTGTTCCTCAGGGGTTCAAATGTTAATTTTAAAACAATTGTTAAGTTCTTGTCAAGGTATTGTTTCTTTTATTTATATTTGATATTTGTTAGTGAACATTCTATCCATATTTAAATTTTGAGGGTAATTGAAAAGTTGTATTCAATCACAAAGTAATGTCTCAATCACATTTTTTACTCAAATCTCTTAAACAAGTTAATGGAATACTAATGCCTTAAGGGATGGTTCCAATGGTGATTTCATGATCATGTAACTTTCTTAAAGTAAAGAGCATAAGAATGCAAAAAAGTTTCAAATGGCCATATGAATTAAGGAGCATAAGATTTAAATTGAGAGATAACAATAAATATCAAATCCGTAACACTTGAAGACTAAAAGTTCAGAATTCATCAAAAACAAAAGTGAAGCAACAAACTTTTTTAAGAATCTTCCTCATCTTCTCAATGGTCATGAACCTACTCAGACCGGCTTAAGCCACAAGGGTGCTCGCGGTTGTGGATTCACTGCACACAGAACAAGTAAAATAAATACTTTCTTGATGAAAACAGATTTATAGATGACAAAAACCTAGTTGTACTGAAGCATTGCCCAGTACTATCAAAGGCGAGCACTTTATTGGCTTAGCTTTGGCTCATAGCTAAGCTACAATAATGTAATCGCCTATGTTGACTAGTTGTTAAAAAAGCTTGCATTTCAAAACGACAAAATCACCTATACATATATAGACAAAACTACTATACTAAGTCCAAGCCATCACTTTGAAACCTTGCACCTAGGTGAGTGCCTAGACATATTTTTTCGGGCACTAGCAATTAACCATATAGCCATTGACATATTTCACTATTGAACAACTACAAGTTTGGCAAAGCTACTTATTATAGTGAGCATAGGAGACGAGTACTTACTACTTCCAGACTGGAGGGAGCTTCTTGGTCTTCTTGTAATAGCGAGCGAGGCGATGAATCCTGCTCTCAACCAAAATGAGCCTAAACTTGGAATCCTTGTCCTTCCTGTTCCTTTCCAAATGCTTACGGATGGCAACAGCCTTCTTAATAAGGTGATAAAGATCCTCAGGGATCTCGGGAGCAAGGCCTAGCAAGTAATGTCACACGATTATAAGACAAATTATAAATAGAAATAGGTGTCAAATGGGCGGTTGGGCCGCCCAATAACGGGTTTCTAAATAGCCCGCAAACTAAATAGGCAGACAAGTTTAAGCCCATGAAGTAGAAACTGTCTATAACCATATCCGCTCACTGCAAACAAGCGGTTGCAGCAGGCTTGTTTGCAGGCCGACCCGAAATTTTGCCCAAATGTTTTTTTTTTTTTTTAAATGGGAAGTGTACTTTACGGGCGGGTGTTGCTTATGGGAGGTGTAGCTTATGAGCCTTCAGTGACAGGTAGCAGTTTTTGGGCAAAAGCAGCACAACCAAAGGCACCCACCCGTATATAGTAATACAGCTTTAACCCGAACACTAACTTTTAATTTGGGCTTAAATACCCGTAACCAGGGACGTAGATAAGGGGACTAGTAAGGAGGGCACGGCCCCCTACATCCGGTAAAACAAAAACTTTGAATGTAAAAAAAAGATCTATCTTTTTTTGATAGCTGTANTAGATAAGGGGACTAGTAAGGAGGGCACGGCCCCCTACATCCAGTAAAACAAAAACTTTGAATGTAAAAAAAAGATCTATCTTTATTTTGGCCACCTAAATTATCATCCTAGATTAGTCACTGCCTAATTCCATATCCGCACCGGAGCAGGGTAGGTTGGGCNCCCCCTACATCCGGTAAAACAAAAACTTTGAATGTAAAAAAAAGATCTATCTTTTTTTGATAGCTGTAACTCGCACATTTGATAGCTGTAACTCATAGAAAAAAGGAGAGAATTCAGATTGAAAACAAACCATGAGCTTTGAGAATTCTCAAGATTTTGTTTCCTGTAACGCTCTTGACTTGAGGAATCCCGTGAGAGTCACGAAGAATAACACCAATTTGTGAAGGTGTCAATCCCTTTTTAGCAAATTTGCAGATTGATTCATCAACCTATACCACAATAAAATCAAATGAATCAAACAAATTTGTACACTTGATTACTTGAACAGTCGATTTAGAGGGAATCTTACATCTTGAGAGGTAGTTTTGAGCCAGCTTGGAGATGTTCTCTTGTACGGCAAGGCAGAAGCTGAAATACCCTTTCTAGAAAAGGTAAGAACAGATTAGATTGTGAAATAAAGGTTAAGGAAGAAGAAGAGGAAGAAGAACAAACCCTCCACTGTGCATACGACCCATGATTTCTAGATTTTTTTTCAAGCTCCTTTCTCTTACACTCTGGTTTGGATGCTGACTGCTGGCTAAAAACCCTAAATTTATGAATTTTTTGGTGTTAGGGTTATATTTGGGATTTATATGGGCCTTTACAAATTACCGGCCCATTTATATTTATACAGCCGAAGACCCAATAAAAGAACCTCACGGACATCAGAGTCCAGATAGCCGGTGATATCATAGGAGTTCGATTATTCGGTTTGATTTTTTTTTTTTTTTTTTTATAGGTGAAAACTATTCTTTGGATTTTTTTTTGGGTTATTTGAAAAATTTGTTTTACTTTAGTTTGTATTCTTTTTCGATTTAATTTAATTTTTATGATAACATGTTGCTTAATATAAAACATAATAAAAAGTAAAAACGAAAACAACATCGAAAACAAAAATAATTAAAAATGCAAAAATAATTAAAAAAATTGTAGAGAAATTACGAAAAATAATACTCCATATAAAACCATTTTAGATTATTTGAATTTATTTCGTTATTTGGATTATTTGATATTATTTCAGAGTATTTCGCAATTTTTTGAATTATTTGAAAATTTTCAGATTATCCACTACTAAGCGTCTGATTCTATTAAGAAAATGGTGTTATTGTTGTTGCCGTTCAAAAACCGTCTTTTTTTGTTAAAAAATTATAAAAAACTGTTTTTCTTTTGTCAAATATATAAAAACTGTCTAAGTTGGAAAAATAAAGAAAAAGTCTTAAGGAGTATCGTTACAACATTATAAATTAAACTCAAAAGAAAGACACTTGATAAGTATCATTCTTAAATTTTTCCTCATTTGGTAAGTATTATAGTAATATACTAAGACTGCGATTTTGGAGCTTCCCACAACTTAACTTTTTTGTCAACACCTGCTGTCGCTAAAACCATGGCCTGTTTCTCCCCTGTACCAACCAACATCACAATTTCAGATAACACACATACCACAAACAACTAGAGGTGTCGAAACAGACGGGCATCCTGCCCACCCGCTATTTTAAAAACCCATGGTCTGATTAGTGGTGTGTAGCTAGCCCAACCGAGCTGATGGGCTACAATTTTTTAGCCTAATATATCTTAAAATATGAATAAATCATTCCAGAATACATAAGTTTGTGCCGAAACACATGGCTGGTTGATCTCAGTTGCATTTTCCTCCAAAGTTTTTGTTGCTAGTTTTTAGAATTTTCTAAAACAAAATGAGGCAAAACCCTAATTTTTAATTGGAACGGAGCTCATGGACTTGGTATGAGGTATGTTTGGACTGTTTTTTAATTGGGTGAGGTCAATTTATTTTTATAATTCATCAGTAGGCAAATGGCTAACCCACTTTCCCCCAAAAAGCCCGCGGACAAATATTGGGCTCAAAACTTAAGCCTAAGACCTCCCTGGTGCGAGTTGGGCTAAGCCTATGGGCAGTCCGCCCGAATTGATAGCACTACAAACAACTTTGAATTTGTTCAAACAAAGGAGACATACCAACTGTGATAGCCTTAGGTGCCCATGATATGCATGTGATATCACCTACACAAAGATTCATACATCCAAGACTGTTAGATTTCAGGTATATGTAAGGTTTTGGAAATTTAAGAGCCTATAGAAATCACCTTCGTGAGCTTTCTCAGCTGTGTCCAAGACCTTTCCAGTTTCAGGACATAACCATTGCAGTGTGGAACCATGGGTTGCTGCTAATATCTTTCCCTCAGGGCATAAACTGAGACGATCATAGTGTAAGGGATTTCCGCTTGTGTCGCAGAGTGGAATCGGGAACACCTTTAAAGTCTTTGGATCCTCATCCATATGATAGCGGACTTCAAGCAAAACACAGTACTTTCAGGTTATTTGTTTGATAAATTGAATATCATTTTATCTAGTGATTAACGCAAAAAAAACAAAATTGAATTATAAAAAAAATGCAAGATAAACATTCTATCTTTAGAAAAACCAGCAAAAAGAACCTCACACAAATTTTTCAGCTATATAAACCCAAATTCAACTATGAATGTTTTGCATTTTTCATTTTAGTAGCCTAATTTTCACAATATCATGTTTATTTGCATTTATAAAGTTGAAAAAATGAGTTGACAGATCAACAAAAAAGGTGAAAAATGTAGGCGTCGACGTTCAGATTACTACTTTTTTAAAAAATTGGAGATTTATTTTACAGTCTTTTAGATAGAGATTTATCTTAAAATTTTTTGATAATTCGAAGTTTTCTTTTCACTAATCCCTTCTATATATCATAGTTTCAAAAACAAGGTTCTTACAGATACCCTAATGTTATGAAGAATCAGTTTTGCATGTGGCAATAATAAGAATGATGCAAATATTTTTGAAAAAACTCTACTAACCATTGATATTCCAGAGTCTTATTGTACCATCTTTTGAAGTGGTGATGATTTTATCCGAGTCCGGAGAAAAACATAACCAATGCACTGCACTCTGGATAGCATGGGTACATGAAACATTTGCAGGAGAAAGTGAGAGAGAGAGTATACATTAGAGGAGATAAATTGAAGCATCTTATAGATATTGAAATGACACCTTGTGGCCTTTAAGTTGCATAACTCTTGAAACTTCCTTCACAGAACCATCTTTCATATACACAATTTCCCATACCTACAAAGCACTTACCAACAACTCATGAGTTGTGGTCAATCTGACACAAATACACTTAGATGTGAACACAATTCCCGTCATGTCCAATATCATTCAGAAATTCCCATCTGATATGAGAATCCTTTTTAGAAATGGGACAAGCTTTCAACTCCCAAACCGAAATAGAATGGGACAGGAACTCCCAAACTATTGTCTGGAACAAGTTCAAAAATTAATTTATATTTATATAAAAAAAAGTTATGTATAATATATAATATTTCATATTAACTTTCTGATATTTTGAAAATTCAAACATGATTATTGTATGGAAAGAAAAAAAAATGATTATTATAGAATCTGGTAAGCAATTGTTTACGGAGGCAAAATAATAATAATAATTTTTATTTGTTTGGTTAGTTAAATATTAATAATTGAGATTATTAGACAACTATTTCAGTTTATTTTTTGTATTGATTTTAAATTAGTTATATTAGTTTTTTTTTAGTTTTGAAGTTTTTAATTGAACATAAATGAAACGTTTAATTTTGCTTTTGAATTCCTGTTCCGGATAATCTTGTCCTAAATTCCCGTTCGTCAACCCTTACATACACTCATTGACGAAATAACGGTTTAAATAAAAACCCACCTTCACATCTGCAGTAAATGCCGCAGCTGCCAAAAAACGTCCATTTGGTGATACAGCTGCCATGTGGTTCTTCAATTGGTTTGTATCAACATGTCCCAAATTCCTCCCAGTTTTTGCATGCCAAAGTATGATATCAGTCCCTGTGGAAGACCGGGGAAATTTCACCAAAGCAACACACTTGCACAGCAATACATGATTATATTGTACATTTGAATAGTCTTAACAAAGTCCAAGGCCACACGCTCTGAACAATTTATAAACACATTCTTGAACCATAGATTCTGAAGCCAATTTAGCATATCTCTTGAGTATGTTAGGCATGGAAAATTCATACCTTCAGAACAAGAGGCAACGACAGCACTTCCATCGCCAGTACCGTAAGTTGCAGTTGCTCCAGATAAGGTCAGAACTGCTGCTCTCTTTTCATGAATATTATTGTGCCCCCATTTGATTGCAGGAAGAGGAAGCTTCCCTTGCTGGTCCTTTTGCTTTTCTTCACCGTACATGTATATAGACGAACCAGACATAGTATTACAAGCCACAACAATAGAGGAGGTATCATCACCAAATGCCACACCGGTTGGATGCCCTCCAGCAGGAAGATTTATCCTTAAAAATCTGTAGATAACAAAAAAAAGTGATAGATAATGAGACTTGACAAGTGAACTTCCACAAACTAACATCATTACTGAAAAAATATATTATATGCATAAGTACTTGAAGCTTTTGCTTGTTGCATCATCTAGCTTGAACACCCTGATCACTCCATCGGCGCAAGCTATCCACAGAAACAGGAACAAATGACATCAGAATGTAAAATAGCAAAAATGGGCTAACTAAATCAGCAAAACCACCCCTTTGTTATGATAGAGGAAAACCGAAAGTTCCTCTCTTACATCAAACCACAAGAATCAATGTCCATAAAAACATAAATTCTAAATTCAATAGCAGAAGATCCAGGAGAAGAATGGATCTCAAACTTAAAGAGAATTCACAAACATAATCAAGAAATAGAAAGAAGAACTTTGATTTAAACTTTTCGACTATGATCTCATACAATCATCTTACTCCTTTTTAAGGATTTATGATTCCAAAACCACATAGCTCATATTCGCATTCAGATTTGATACAAACAGTTTAGATACCTAATAAGAATGTAAAGCCCCAGAAACAGAATCCGAAATCCAAAAAGGCACCAACCTGTAACCAAGCTCCTTCCATCAGAAGAGAAACAGAGTCCAGTAACAGAATCGCCGTGCCCTTTCAACGTGTTTAAATCTAATGGATGATGTTTCTTATTCTGATTCTGCATTACACCGGCAAATTTAGAAATATTAATTTTGCTACGAGAATCAAAAGTCAACTTAATCCAAATCCCTAATCT
>OVAW01001054.1:0-10708 GCA_900406365.1 Heliophila coronopifolia | reverse complement strand
TTTTTTAGATAGTTCGAGGTTTTTTTTGCATTTTTCCTTTTAATATAATAGTAAATAAAAGGTAGATTTCCTAAAATAATAATAACTAGATGATATCCCAAATTGATCAGGGTACAATATCTAGTTCCGAAGATAATGTTATTAACCCCATCAATCCTCATACGATGACTTACTTCAAAAGCAAAAAATAATAATCTATATGAAATTTTTGTCATTCGGTCGCTAAATCGATAAATCAATAAAAATAATAAATCATTCGGTTGCTAAATCAATAAAAATAATAAACTATATGAATCTTTCTTTGATGATTCACCGAAACCAAATCAATAAAAGCTTTACAAAAAGAGTAATCCTGTAAAACAGAGTATTAAAATTGAGCCATACTAATAAAAAACAAAAACTTAAGGGAATAATGAAAAAGAATTTAAACTAAATAAAAACAAATGTAACATAAGACTCGAATTAAAAAGAAAAAAAAAAATAGAACCACGATAAGTACATTATTACTAGTTTTTTAACAATATAATCTCAAAATAAAATATAGAGTTTTGTTTTGCATTTTTCAATTTTAAACTATTTAACCAATTTAATATCGTATTTATTTATGTTTATATTGTTGAAAAAATTAGCATCAATTCACATTGCTGGTCTTTTAAAGTTTGAAGTTTATTTTGCTGTTTTTTTTAATAAAAAAATTCTTTATCAAAATTTTTCTCTTTACATTGTTTGTTTTTTTTATAGTTCAAAGTTCTTGTATTATTCCCTAAATTTAGTGTCATTTTATTTATTTCATCTATCCCCAAATTTGTTTTCTATTTTTTTTTTCAATTTTTTTTCTACATTTTTAAGAAAAAAGGTCAATAACTATTTTGCCAAATACCACAATAAACACTAAAAACTTAAAGAAAGAGATTCAAAAGCTTAAGCTTTAATTTAAGGAAAGATGAGTCCTTCACATATTTGTATGTAATGTTTTCTTCAAAGGTTGTACCTTTATCATCTCAAAGTCAACTCAGAAACCCTAAACTCAAATACCCAAAAGTACACATTTTTATTACACGGAAACCTTATCCAACTCATCACAAGGCTTCTCAATCTCCTTGTCCTTGTCCACAACATCTTTGTAACGATACCAATGTGAAACCAACAAGAAATATGCAAAGTTTAGAGTCATCATACCAGCAACCAAGTAATAAAAATACTCCAATCTCCCCTTGTTTAAATCTTCTGGAAGCCAATTCCGCCCCGAGGATCCCTTCGTGCTATCGTGCACAGCCGATAACAAAAAGCTACTAAGATAACTCGATAATCCAATTCCGCAATAGTACAAAGAGCCAGCGAAACTTCTCATGTTTTCCGGAAACTGTTTGTAGTAAAACTCTGTTTGTCCAACACCAGCTAAGGCGTCTGCTATACCCATTAGAACTAGCTGAGGAATCAGCCACATACCGGACATGGACGAGATTGCTCCTTTTCTCGGTGCAAACCCTAGTGGCGGCCTTGTTAGAGCTAGTGTTCTTCTCCGTTGTTCGACTGTGGCGGACACCATCATACTTGTGATGCATAGAAACAATCCTGCTCCAACTCTTTGAAGTTGTGTGATTCCGCCGTCTCGGCGTGTGTACTTTCTAAGGAAAGGTACAATGGCGCGGTCATAGAGAGGGATGAATATTGTCATTCCAAGCATTAAAAAGACGGTATAAGTGGCGGCTGGGATATGGAAATTTCCTGAACCAAGGCGTCTATCGGATTGGAGAGACTGGAAGATTGTGTAGGTTGTTTGTTGAATGTAACCTAGGTAGAATAAGGCGGCGGAGAGCCACACCGGAAGCACCCGGATCACACATTTCACTTCCTCCACTTGTTGGACACTGCAGAGTTTCCATGGATCCGCTGGTGACCCGTCTGAGTTCAACTTATCGTCTTCGGTTTGGATTGCCGATTTGTCAAGAAACCTAGAAAATAAGAAAACCCTAAAATGTTTCTGACTTGCTTCACAAGTAATATGCGCTGATGAGACCTTTTAGTAGGGGTGATAACAATTATTGTTTAGTCCCGTCCCATACCCATTGCCAAATTTCTGTATGAGAATTCTTTTTAAAATTTTCCAACGGAAATGAAACAAGACGGGAACGAGAAACTCCAAAATTCCGTTTAGGAAAAATATACATATATATATATATATATTATCTATAATTTTATATAATATCTTTGTGATATTTTTGTAAATTTAAACATGTTTTTAAAGCAAATAATAAATTTATAATCTACTTCTGTCAATTATTAATATTTGAGATTGTTAAAAAATTATTTTGATTTAATTTTGTTATTAGATATTATTTTGATTATTAAGTTACTTATTTTTTTTACCATTTTAGTTTTATAGTTTTTAATTAAATAACATAAACTCAAAATTTCCGGGAATTCTCGTTTCCAACCTGTCGTATCATGTTTAGTACCTGAACTGCTCTGTATGGCTCAGTCTCGAGTTCTTCAAATCCTTATCAATAAAGTTATAAAGCTCATCACACCCAACCGGCTTTAACCGTCTCTTCTTAACCGCGACAACGAAGACACGTGTAATGCAATGAATAGGACTGCCATTGGCTTTAACCTTGACATAAAGCTTAGAACCAGCGAAGAAAATGATGCAACCAAGTAACATCAAAATAGCCGGGATGGCTAAACCAATACTCCAGCTCACATTTGATTGAACATAGACTATAAGTGTTAATGACACCATTTGAGCAAACGTGAAAGTGAAGAAATACCAATTGAAGAAACTTTCGATTCCGCGTTTTCCTTCTTTTGTTTTTGGATTGAATTGATCCGCGCCGAATGGGAGATTGCAGGCGCGGATTCCGCCCGCGCCGATCACTAGTAAGATCATTGCTCCGCCGAGGAATGTTAGTTGGCCGAGTGATGGTGGTTTGCATATGGTTCCTAGTTCTTTGGAGCATTTAGCTGGATGGAGTTGATGAATCACAGCCGTTAGATCCATCACCACTGAACCCTGTAAATCAGACAACAAACGATTCATACTTTTAGACATATACAGAAAGATAAGAGTAGGCCAACGGGGACGAGTCCAAAGCAAAATTTTACATAGAAAAAAAAATGGTAGGGGACAAAAATAACTTTACATAGTAAAAAATTGTTATAAAAGAAAATAAAAATATTGGATCTAGGAGGCATGAACTTATCCTATCCATGTATCCGTCCCTAACAGCCAATCCTTCCTAAGTAGAGCTAGTAGAACATTTGTTTCGATTCCAACTTTTTAAAAAAAAAATATTGTTTTTTTATTAGATATATGATCCAATTTTTTTTTTTTTTTTTAAAGTGGCCCATAAATTTAAGTTTCATCGAAGTGCCGAATTTCAGAGAATTTCAAAACCGAACATGCATGAACGAGCCTGTCCGACTTTGAGTAATGTAGTTTTTCCCTTTAATTGGTAGGCTAAAATTTTTTTGCTTTAAGTCTCTAAAAATTTTATTTTCGGTTTCCAAAATTAATATAATAATATTTTTAAATTGTTTTTAGGTTCCAAATTTTTAGGGACTTGTAAGATAAAATTAAAATGAGAATGGTTTTTGGTTTTACCAGGAAGCAAGCGATCATGGCGACTGATAGCGTTTTGTAGCGGCCGAAGTAGGAATCACAAAGGAAAGCGGCGACGATGGTGCCGAAATTGCTTGTACCACCGTAGATGTTAACAACTTTCGCCGCCGTGATGCTCTTCATGTTGAAAACTGTGGTTAAGTATATAACCAAATTTGATGAACTCCCAACTATACCCAACTTCTCAAATGTCTCGTTTCCTAACAAAATTTAAAACAAAAAAAAACAGAACAGTAAACTACTTTGTGTTATGTACTTATGTCTCATGATCTTCTTGTTCCTTTCAAGATCAAGTTTTGAAGCAAATAAAGAAAAAAAAAACTTATACCAATGATGAAAGGCATGACTTTCCATCCTTTGTAACTGATCTTAGATTCATCATCATTATCCTCCTCCTCTGTTATGTTTTTCTCTATCTTCTCAATCTCCATTGCTCTGTTTTTTTCTTTCTCTCTCTTCCTCTGTTTCTGCTTTTTCACTAAATGTGTTTGTTTGTATATATAATAGTGGGAAGTGAGAAGTATTTCCTTGTGGGAAAGAAAACGTTACCTGGACGTTATTGAAAGGTCCGAAAATAAAGTTTGAGGTTATTTTTATTAAAAAAAATGTTTATAAAATTTAATAGGCATAATTCTAATAAAAATATTTTTTTTTTAAGTTTCGAAGTTAAAACAAACCTTTTTTCCTAATTCTATTTAGTGAAGCCGCCGGTTATACAAGGTTTAGAAAAAGCAAGATGTTTCAAAAATTTTAAACGTCCAAACCACAATTTTAAAAAAAATTAGGCAATATTTAAAAAAAAGAAAAGATTCCCGCTAACTCACTAACTTACTAACTCGCTGATTAACTAAACTCACTGACTCTACTAAAAAAATAAAAAAAATGTAAATTAAATAATATGAAACTAACAAATTTTTAACTAAAAAACATTTTTAGAAGCAATAATTTGTTACTATATTAAAAAAAAAAAAAAAAAAAAATATATATATATATATATATATATAATACGAAAATATTTATTAACTAAAATTAAAGTATTCACAAAAATCTCTTAATTACGATTTAAAAAAAAATATTAAAAAAAAATACGATAATATGTACTAAAATAAATATTTATATAAAAAACAACGAAAAACTTCAAATTTAACTTATTTTGTTAAAAAGATAAAACATTATACAAAATATATTAATATTATTCCTTTATTAATCGGAAATTTAACATTTAAAACTAAAAAAATCTATTTTTTTCAAAAATTAAATTAGTGCATCGTCCGGAAAACTATCTATTTTATTAGTTATTTTGTTAAATATGTTTAGATTATACAATAATTTTAATAAAATTATATCTCATTTAATATATATATATATATATAAAATTAAAACACACACATATATATATATATATATATATAATTAAAACAATTTGTTTTCAGGATTCGAATTCTAATTCTCTACGGTGGAAAAAAAAATAATGATGTTTACAGAAAAAAAAAAATTGTTTCTTTAATTTGTTTTAAGTCTCTATAATTATAGCAACTAACACCTTGTAGGCTTGTACCAAATCAGGTGTTTGGTGAAAGTTTAATTTAACTGATAAAATAGACTCGACTTTATCAAATTAGATGAATGGAGTTAGTATTCCAATATAAAAAGACAAGAATAATTAAAGTTCCGATCATTATTGTACTTTAATTAATTTATCTTTAACCTTTTTTATATAGAAATATTAAACAAAAAAATACATAGTTGTTTGAGAATCTTAAAGTGACAGCAACTTGATATTTTGTTGAAATGGCACACTTTAATTATGATAAGTTTGTTTTTTAATTGAATACAATAAAAGCTTAACAACAAATTGGACCTTTCAAAAGTTAAAATAACATGGAAAAGGGAATCTTCTCTTTACATTTATTTTTTTCTACTAAGAACTTTAATTATATTTACAATACAAATTTAAGCGTGCAACATTGAAGATCATTACTATCAAAAATTCGTTTTTATAATTTATATTAAAAAAACTAGCATCTAGATGTGTAAATTATATTTTAGGTAGTCAGATTTATTTTCGTGTTATTAGTTTTATTATTTGTTATAAATTATTATTAGTTAGAAATTGTTGTTCATGTTCATCATTTGTTGTAAGAATGGCTGATTTACAAATTTATATTAAAACTTTCGAATAATTCCAAAAATATGCTAACTAAGTCTTATCTTAAATTTTTTTTAACATTTGTATTTTCAAAATTTATGGGTAAAAGAATATTAATATATTAAACATAATAAAAGTGTTTTTTTAGTTCAAGAATGAAGCATTTAATTTCATAGTGAGAAATGATTGTATGAACAACTAAAAGAGAATATGAATTCTTGTCAAAAAAAGTTTAATATTAAAAAGTTTAGATCATAAAGCGAATAAAACGTTGATATATTTTTCTAATTGATAAAACCATAAGAAATAATTACAATACAAAAACAAAATAAAAAAGAAACCAATCAGGCTCTGAAAAAACAATATTTCTTCGTTAGCACTATTGGAAAATATAATTACGTTCCATCTTTATAAACTAGAAACAAGATTTTGACTAAAACCTAAATTATTATATATTATCGTCATAATAATCGGAAAAAAATTCTACTTTTTTGTTAAGGTGGAAACATACGTCAGCTTTGGATCATAACATGCGTAAGTGCTTCAAAGACCTTATTGTCGGCTTAAAAATTGCTTTTCTTTTTTGTCATTATTTGAACTAGATATATTTAAAAGAAGATTTTAAATTTGATGAAACATAAGTAATATATAAACTATATGAATAGTTTACTTATTAATTAATTTTAAAACAAAACACATGAAATATAATTTGATATAAGAGTAATTTATTGACTTTTGTACTTAAATAAGATTTGCTAATACCATACTAAAATAAATTAACAACATTACACATAGTTGGGAAAAAAAACATAACATTCACACCGAACACAAAACAAGACATAGTAGTTTACTACACAATTTCAATTCTTGTTTCCTTAGTTGATTGGCTGCAAAGCTGGCTCATATTCAAGTGACTTAGTAAACTGCAAAAATACATAACAATCTGATTAAAGATTTCATAAAAAAAAACATAGAAAATCAGCACTACGGTGTTCTACAAACTTTTTCACCTGAGAGATCTTAAGTTCAAGCTCATTCCACTCCAAAGATGGATCACTTCCTGAAACTATCCCTGTTCCTGCATAGATTAATGCTCCAAGACCCTAAAACCACACAAAAACACAATTAAGATATATACAGTGATGGACCTAAGGTCAGGGCCGGTCAGGGGCCCGAGCCTAGAAAATTATTTTATATATAAAAAATTATTATTTAAAATTTTGGGGTCTAAAATTTTCATTTAAAAAAAAATGGGGGCATATATTAAAAAAAATTTAGTCCAAAATTTGGGGCCGAAACGAATGTTTCATTACGCATGCCACATGACCGGGCCTGCCTAGGAGGCAAGGATGGGTGACTATACTCCCTCATCGAAAATATTTTCTTTTTGTACGTTAAATTTTTTATTTTTTTATTTTTTGCCACCCTTAAATTTTGTTTTTCCTAAATTCGTAATTTGATATATACAACTACTTAAAGAGTAAATAAATCAATTTTGATACCTTTTTGACTAAAGCAGACCTTATGCCGACAGAAAATTCACTTTCTCCACCACCAAAGAATCCAATAGGTCCAGCATACATTCCTCTATCAAATGTCTCTGAAAAAATATGGATCTTATCAAGAGAGTTTTTTTTTTGGCAGAGAATTAAAGGATAGTATACCAATTTGCTTAATCAAAAGCCTTGCTTCATCTACTGGACATCCACAGACAGCTGGTGTCGGATGCAAAGCAGTTAAGATATCAAACTGAAAACAGACAAATATATTTTTGGGGATATTAAGAGAGAGATTTGAGTTAAAGAAACCAATATTTTTAGATGTTAAATCACGTAAAAAAGCTATAATCTAACCTCATCGTCTTCTCTTCTTAGCTGACCTGCTAGTTGAGAATATAGATGTTGTATTCTTGCAAGCTTTCTCACTGTTTTTTGAGGGTTTACAATTACTCTGTCACATATAGCCTGAAAATCAGAAAAGATGAAATTATTCAGAAGATTTAAAAAAATAGGGAATGATATAAAAAGTCAAACTAAAAAAATACGGGACATTGGCATATCAATACCCAAACATTATACGAAACAGTTTAAATTACTGATTATTTGTGTTTATAAACAACAAGGTTTTTTTTTTGTTTTTTCAATGATATCTGCCACGTCACCATATAAAATGCCTAGACAACGTATATTTTAATACACATTCGGCGTATATTCCAAGCACAATCACGTATTTAGAGTTTTTTTTTAATTAAAATACTATTTGACTAACAGATGCCAGTCAAACTTAACGGAGAGGTACAATTATAGATATACATAAATAGTTTGGGTACACGGAACGATGCAAAATTACTATAGGACTTAAAGCGTTGTTTTGTATAAATTTTGGGTATTGATATGCCATTGTCCCAAAAAATACAAGATATAAAATAAATTTCAAAACTTTTTTAATCAGTAATTTAAACTCGACACTAATGTTTTTAACATTATAAACACAAATAAACACGATATTTTGATGATTTATTAATTAAAATAGAAAAATGCAAAACAATTATAGTTCAGTTTGCGTTTACATTAGTTATCTTACATTTTTTTGTTTAATTAATTTGATGTTTTTCTTTTACATTATTCCCGTAAAAATATGTTAGATGAACATGTTTTATGTAAATCAAGGATACTAAGATTCTCCTAAAGAGCTATGAAGCAGACCCGATCCTGAACTAGATTTGTTTTAGTCACTCTAAAATGTTTTTAACCCTCTCTAGATTTTCGTCCTTGATTCATCACTGATTCTAGTTCAACTTAAATATGAGAATTGAGGTTGATGAACAAGAAATTTAGAACTTACTTTTAGTTTTTCTCTTATATTCTCTCGGACAATAGAGAATTCAAGATCATCTTTGGGACTGCACAATTATGTCCAAATAACATCAGAACACATCTCAAGAAGTTTCTAAACATGTATACTATCAAAGACGGCTCTGAGTAGAGCCAAAAGAAATATTTGCTCAGACCCCAAAATTTTAGAGAGTTTTGGGACGAGGCCTCCATACCATAAGTGCTCAAAGGACAAAAGTAAATACATAACCTGGTTAGTAAGTCACGTTCAATCTCCATATCATGAACCTTTGAATCACCTCTACGCCTAGTTGCAGCCAAAGCTTCGCTACATACACCTAGATGTTTTCTATGGAAGAGTCTCTCAGGCTGTTCCATAAAAGATCAATGTCAGAACCAAACCAAAAAAAGAGTGTGTGTCATAACAAAATTAGTTATAAAGAAGAAGTGGAAGTGAAGTAACGTACCGTGTTACCTATGAATGCTGGTGCACCAGGTGGTTGAAGACAGAACTGGTATGCGTCTTGTCCTTCATGCTGTCGCAATAATAACTAGACTGAGATTTTTTTGAACAGTTAGAATTGTGGTGTGGAAGAGAAGATACCTGTAACTTTGCTAACCAAGCTATGGGATCAATGTCGGTGTCTGTGATTATTCTACTGCTGCGTGCAAGCACAACCTGGTTCTCAAAAACGAAAATTATCAGCAGGGACGTTTCAAACTATTTGAACCGGCCGGGGCTATTTTTGTATATAGGGATTGGACGAAAAATTTGGGATGGGATATATCAAGACCAGAAATGGGACGGAAATTCGGGAGCTCAATTAAACATCTCATTTACTTTATGTCTCGTTTAAAACTCGGGATGGGAACGAGATATGTGATAGTCCCAAAAACAAATTTTGATCTTATGTTATCTATCAATAATAACTTCAAAAATGCAAAATCTAACAAAACTATTTAATGATCAAAATAATATATAACAATCAAAATGAACCAAAAATATTGTTTAGGAATCTCGAATATTAGTATTTAATATAAACAAAATAAAAAAATTTCATAATTTATCGTTCGCAAGTCATTCCATACTAAACTTTATAAAAAATATTGTTTAAGATCATAAAAATAACAAAAAATTATTGACATTGTATAGAATTAATATAGTACTTGTCACAAACAAGACTTCATAAATTCTTAGTTATTTTATGCTTAATGCCGTTCTTGTTTGGAAATTGAAAATTTGTTCTATACGGGAATAATTCCCATATTGAATGAGATTTGGGAACGGGTAGAAGATGAGATATGTTCCCACCTCTATTTTGCAAGTGTCAAAAGACGGCTTTCATCTTAAGATCAATGAACCCATAAGTGTTTAAAAGAAAGGAAAGATTTGATTCTTAAAAGTACCTTATTTAAAGGTGAATTTTTCGCCTTTATAATCTCAAGAGCCTTCTCTACAGTTGGATAATAAGCACCTTCGCTAGGAACATGGTTCTTACTAACAACAGAAACTCCTAAAGATTCTTGTCTTAATCTCATTACAACAGAAGAAACCTGATAAAAAAAAACAAATATTATAAACACATTTCTACTGAAATATGTCAAGTAAAGGAAAGGAGTTTAGATGTAAGAAAAATGGTGAAACCTGAAGCATAGTCTCTTGAAGTGCTTCGATGGCGTTTTCAAGTGGCCATGAAAGCTCATTATCCCAAGCAATTGTTGCAGCCATCATTGAGTTTTCACCAAACTCATCAAACTCAACCTGAGGCACTGTGAAGTAAAAGGAGCCAAACTGTTCCCATTCTACAGCGATCGGACTGTTAGGATCGAATCGAAGTCCACCATAGGCGCGAATCAGAGGAGATTTTGAAGATAGAAACCTTCAAAAACAGGGTAAATCGATCCGGTAAGTGAAAAGAAGAGCGGCCTTGGATAGAGCCAAATGAAACTTAGACTTGGCCCCAATACTTAGTTAAACTTATACTCATTCCGTTTCTAAATAGTAGATTTTTTAAAGATTTTCACACATATTAAGAAAAATATTACACTTGTATATATTTAACTAGGGGTGGGCAAACGGGAATTCGGGACGGGAAATTTCGG
>OVAW01001052.1:0-10722 GCA_900406365.1 Heliophila coronopifolia | reverse complement strand
TTTAAATTTTAAATTTTTAAATTTTTAAATTTTTTAAATTTCATAATTTCTTTTCTTTTAATTTAATTTTTTATAACTTAAATTTTTTGTAAATTTTTTAAATTTGTAAATTTTTTATTTTTAAGTTTTAAATTTAAATTATTTATTTTTGTACATTTTAAATATCTAATCATATAATCATATTTCCCGCGAAAACCGCAAATTCATATTTTTTCTACCAAAACACAAAATTAAAATTATAGGGCCTAAATGAACTGTCCTTTTAAACCATAAATTAATAATTTTTGGTCAAAATTGCAAATATAAAAGTTCATTCTAAAAACACAAAATAATAATAAGTTTGGTTGTTTAAAGTAAAATATTAAATGGGTTAAATGGATACCCATTTATTTTTGCCTAAAACCCATTTAATAATAGGGTCTAAATGAGCAGTCTATTTAAATTCTTTTATTAAAAATATGTTAAATAGATCTAAATGGGTATTTTTAATAACAAATACTCATTTAAACTCATTTATTTGCAAACTCATTTTAACATCACTAAATGAGTCTAAATAGATTAGTGTATTTTAAATGGGTTTAAAAAGGTAAACCCTAATAGAGCTTAAATTTAGATGGGTCTAAACGGGTATGGATCTAAATGAGGTGGGTCCAAACGGGTTGGGTTTATCCATATTAACATCACTAACTGTCTTATGCAGGGCCAGCTCAATAATATCAAGACCCTCAGACGAAAATAAAAGATTTTATTTAATATCTCACTAAGTTTTTTTATTAGCCTTTAGTATCATATTTTATATACCCTATTTGTAAAGAATATTTTTTTTACAATAGACCTGTAGCGGTCACACCTCTCGTCCTCTTCCTAAAATGGCTCTAGTGTTATGACTCTAAATCGAGTGTCGAACTTCGAGCTTCATGGTTATGTTTCGATCCCTTAAAGTTCTTTTTCACATAATAACATTAATGTTAGTATATTTTTCGTACGCACGTGATTTTATAAATAATTAATGTGTCCTGGTTTGTGTATGTTTATTTTAATAATATTATCGTAACCATTTAAATGTTATGCATTTGATATGTTAGAATATATATAAAATAATGGATTCTATAAGTGCTGCAAGGTAAACATTTCAAAAATTGAGAATTTGTTCAAATGTTTCATTTCAAAATACGTAGGCAACAAAAAAAATGGAAAAATTAATACATAGAAACGTAATTATAGTTGAATTCGGATAAAGAATTCCTTACATTTGATTTTTTTTTCAATAATAAAATAATTGATATTCAATGAATAAAGACCTCGAATCAAAGATTATATATACAAATTTTCGTAGCGTTTGTTTAATTTGTGTGCTAAAAAATAAGAGAAAGAATAAAAAAAAAGGATTCAAAGAGAACACAAGCAAGATAAGCAGTAAAAGCCAAAATACAGAAACAATCACAAAAGAGTTTTCAAAATGAGAACCTACTTTTTGTCATCTACATAATTTTACAAACTTATTGATTACAACATTCAACTATATACTTTATGGGATTGTCAGCTAACTAATAGAGGTAGATCAAGAACCTTTTTTTTTAATGGGGGCAAGAAAAATAAAATAAAAGAGCCTTCAAAAATATTTAGGTATATAGATATTTTATTAGTATATATCAAAATATAAAAGAAAATAATTTATTCATTATACATTAAATTAAGAAAATTGAAAGAAATTAAGGAAATAATTNAATTTTTTATAGGAGCATAATTAAAATTAGTTAATAAAATACATTAAATAAAAAATTTCATTGGTGGCATGTGCCCCCACACCTAATTAATTTCAAAATACATAAGCAATGACAAAGGGGTTTCAAAATAATTTCACAAACTTATTGATTACAACTTTTTGGGATTATCAACTCAAGAGTATGATAAATTTCGTTTCAATAACTGTATTTTTTTAAAATGAGATTTTGGATGATAAATTTTTCAACAATACAAACTAAATGTTCATTACCAAGGTGGAAAATTCTATAAAAGAGGTTATAGCCTTATAATTTGTTTCATTATTTATTTTTCAGGTGTAAGAATATGGTGCATCCATGACTATAAATTGCATATCCTACGATGGCAGGATGCCTTGCTGACGAGGGTTTCAAAATTTTTTGAATCCTTTTTGAGAAGAGAATCATTGACAAAAAGGACATCGACAATCTTATTTCTTGCCATTAGAATATCAGAGCATGGGAAAGGGAATCGAAGGAAAATTCGTCCTCACTCATTTACCTAATATTTGTAAACCACGAAAAGAAATAGAATCACTCAGCTCCAAATATAAGCATCAAATCACCAATTCAGATTCCTAAAATAAACACCAAAACAACAATAAATCTATATAAAGCTAAACTCAATTTTGACTTCAGTACAAATATGTTCCAATACATACCTATGCATATATGTTTTGGATGCCACACTAACGAAGTCAAAGAATGAGTGAGAACCATATCATACAAGAGCGAATCATAATATGAAGAGAAACTTTGAGAACTAAGAAAGAAGTGAAAAAAATTCTATTTTTTAGTTCCACTAGTTCTAGAACAAAATATATAGTTTTAGTTTACACAAATTGTTTATTTTAACTCAAAACATTTAGAGAGAAACAACAAATACCTAAGCAACATGCATATTACATTTTTTAATGCATCAGTATCTAAATCTAATAAAAGAAGAATAAGAGTAATACACATTAGGAAGTAAATCAACAAATCAGTGAAATCTTATGTGCTAATCCATGTGGATTTGTAACTTTTTAATCCATTTATACAAAAACTTATTATTTTTCAAAGAGCATAATTAAAATTTGATTACCATTACCAAAAAATATAAAATAGATTATTATCATATTTTATATGAAATAAAAATGTGACAATTGTCTTTATTGTTTTGTCAACATAAGAAAATTATCTTTACTTAGTGTAGCTTTTATCAAAAAAGAAAAATTCAAATAGTGACTAATCAACTTTAATGAACCAGATTGCACAAATATTGCATTGGAAGTGGCTATACCTAATATACCTTATACGTAGTGTAATGTATATAAATGTGTTCATCATGTGAAATCAATAATGGTGCTAACAAATCATAAATTATATTAATTTTGTAAACCAATGTTTTAAAGCTTGGTTTACATCAATATATCTATAATAAAATTTTCATGAACAAGTGATTATGATTTAATAATTATAATATTTTTTTAATAAAATTTATTAAACATCAATAGGTTTTTTTTCTACAAAATATGTAACACAAAACTTTTAATTAATTTTTAAGAAGGTAATTTATCTCATTTTTTTATTATAAAAGAGGTATTTTAAATGAGAATTTGGATGATAAATTTTTCAACAATACAAACTAAATGTACATTACCAAAGTGTCAAATTCTATAAAAGAGGTTATAGCCTTATAATTTGTTTCATTATTTATTTTTAAGGTGTAAGAATATGGTGCATCCATTGACTATAAATTGCATATCCTACGATGGCTTCCAATGCATTTTCCTCTGGTTTTATGAACCAAGTGTTTATATGTTTCTGGTCTAGCCAGGTTGATTCCCAAGAAAATAATCAAGTTATCAACTTTTTCAATGTGGTATCAAGGACAGGCTCGTCAGAGGCGTCCATATGTATTAGAAAAATGTAATCATCTTAGGTCTCCAATTTTTTTTTAAAAAATTTTAGGCCACATTTTTTTTAACACTACATTTATTAGTAATTTTGTAAAACTGTTTGAATTAGACTACAAATTTAATAAGAATATTAAATTTCTTGTAGAATTTTTTTTTTTCACTTTACGCCTCTATAACTCTAGGTACGACACTCAGCCTTGTGAACGTGGTGTTTATACAAATGAACACAAATTTTATGTTTTTTTTTTTAAATCAAGGCTCGTGAATACATCTTAATTGTATTTGCCCATTTTAAAAATTGCAAAACAAATATGAACATGTATTTCACTTGTCAAAGTAATAAATGCGATAAAAAAACATTAAAAAAATCTGCTATTATTTTTATCCAAAACTTTTATTAGTAAGGCGAGACATGTATATTTAAGATTACTTTTGAAGTCAACTATGTTCCATTCTTCGAAGCCCTAGAAAACAAAACTCCTTAGAGATTCATAACAATGGAGGACACTAATGATCTCAGCTTCGATTTCGAAGGTGAACTCAAGTCTGGACATGTCCACCATATGTCTTTAGCCAATTTGTTTTTGGCCTACTGTATCATCGGTGTTAGTTATCCTTGAGCTTAAAAAGTTATTAAATTTATCTTATAAGTATTTGTTAAATTGTAGATTTGTAAAACAAACTGTCAAGAATACGAGGAGAGATATAATTAATTCTAACAAAATCTACCAAATGGCTCAAAGTCAACTTGTGAGGGAACAAAGCATGTATCATCACTTGTGAGGAAATTATTAAAAAAGCATTTAACTTGTTTTGATCCTCGACAAAAGGAAACTAAGAAAAAGTATTTGTTTTAGATTTTAATAAAGAAAAAAGAAGAATGCAAAATTTGATTAATGGAAAATATAAAATAGATTTTTAACTAACAAAAAATTAGCAACAAGAATTTTAACATTTGTGGCTAATAATAAAGACCGGTAGTTGATGTAAACACNTAAAGTATTGGGCCATAATGTTAAAGAAAATGTTCATTGAAACCTAAGGTATAACCGCACAACAACCGATAACGATGGCTGAAGGTTAGTATTTCAAATTTATTTATTCCGCTTAAAGTTTTTGTTATTGTTTCATATGTTATTTAGAAACTGTGTTAGATCGAACAAAATCAATAGATTAATAATTGTTTTTACAGATCATACTCACGAACAATATATTGAGTTACAACACCTAATAGTTGAGAATGAATGACAATAGCCGCAAGTAAAGCTTCTTCATCTTCAATATCTTGTCTTTGATCATATGTATTAGGAGGAATCCATGAAATTTTCCTCATGTTTTCCTCGTACCCAAGGTTTCTCAAGAGATTCCACAACGACGACAAAAACATCAATCGAAGTTATTCTTCCCGATTTCATGTGAAATTGCACCAAAGTATGCATTGCGCCTCGACCAGTAGTCCCCAATTTGTAAGAACAAATCAAAATCGTTCGATATTTTTTCTCGACATGATTTCTTCTGGTGAAATAACCTAAAATCTAGTGAAATTGGAAGCTAAAAAAATGATTGAGTATGAATCTTTAATCCATAACACAATCATTCACAAAATGAAAATTTTCTGGTATCTCTCCCAAACAAAAGAAAATTATAAACCCTAAAATGGCTAGGAAGTAGAAAGTCATGAACGTGTCTTTTTAATTTCTTTGTATTTTCTAATCTTCAAATGTTTTTCTGTTTTTTAAAACAAAAACTACATATACTATTTATTTAAAATGTTAAACATCAAAGCGTTAGCATTCTTCAACATAAAAAAACAGCAAAGCGTTAGATTTATGTATTTTATAATTTTCAAACGTGGAAGTTGAATATATATTGGGACAGTTATTATAATATAAATAAACTAGATGATCTTCCGTGCCATGCACGCAGAAGTGTGTCTATGTGTTAGAAAAAAAAGAAATCTTCTTAGGCTTCCAAATTTTTAAAAAATTTCAGGCCACATTTTTTTTAAAAAATTAAGCTATATTTATTAGTAATTTTGTTNATTTATTAGTAATTTTGTTAAAATAGGCCACAATTTAATAATAATATTAAATTTCTTTTAAAAATATTTATTTTTGCCTTAGGTCTCCATTACTCTAGGCACGGCTCTACATGCACGGGGTTAGTAGGTTTTATGTATTTTTGAAAATACGAAAATTATACTTGCATAGTAAATAAAAATATGAATATGTTTCGAAATTATTTCTTAATAGATACCAAATAAATATTTGATAATAAATTTGATTTTTTGAGAAAAAATATTTTGTTATAAAACCTTATTACTATTATTAAATTTGTTAAAATTTTTTCCAAAATAGTTATTCATATAATTTTAAGTTTATTTGGGCTTGAAGAGTGTACTTTTTTACCAAAAAGATGACACCATTCTTAAATAATTTGAGAGACAATATTTCACTTCTAACATCGCTAATTTGAAGAAGAAGAAACATACTGATTTTTTATTAGCATTAAATATATTTGATAATATATTATTTGAATGAAAGGTAAGTAACTTTGGGAAAAAAAAGAACGCCGAAGAAAATATCAAAAATATTCCTAGCTAGCCAAAATAAATTTCGAGCATACCATACACAAAAGAAGGTTCCAGATATTCTCGCAACGACTTGAGACTGTGTTAACTCAATTCCAAACCTGTTTAAAGAAAAATGTATCAGAAATTTTAAGGAAAAAAAAAAAAAAAAAAAATATATATATATATGACATAAAAAAACTTTAACCAAATGGATTACAAAATAATGGAAGAGTAATAAAAGTAAAGAAGTGATTTGCAATTTGCCCAAAAACAAAAAAAAAACAAATTAACAGCTGCATGATCAGCTTTTTTTTTTTTTGATATGAACATGGAAAAGTTGTATAGATGAATTGTTGTAATGAGGAATTAAAAAAATTGGCTTCAATCTATTCNTTGTAATGAGGAATTAAAAAAATTGGCTTCAATCTATTCCACTTTTAGTGATATTTTTCAAAATAAAAAATTTGCATTTATTTTGTGATTGAAAAATAGAAGATTCTTCCTATATATATATATAAAACTATCTCACATCGGAAATTTATACCATTTATAAAGTGGTATAAATAGGAAAGATACACCCTCCACTTATCACCAATTGGTTTTAAGTTGGATGTCCATAATCCATAATATGATATCAGAGCCATTGGGCCTCTCTTACATTAATTCTCCATCATCCAACGCCGTGATCTCCGGTATTCAACGCCGTGTTCTTTGTTTTTTGCTCTCCGTTTTCGCCGGATAGAGCGATTTTCGTCTGAATTTGTGAGGTATATACCACTCTCCAATTTCTTTCACCGATTAAATCGGTTCTATGTTTAGATTGATCGATTTTTTCATCGGTTTCAATCTATGTGTTGGTGTTATCGCCGATTTCCATCCTATGGTGGTTTCGTGAATATGCTAGAAGTCAATCTTGAAGATTCTTTGTATTTCCTCTGAATTCTTGGTAGTTTTAGAGCCCTAAAGATCTCTTGATTTTATTCTTCCAGTGATTCACTTCTTTAGTAGTTTGGCGGCATGTCCCTATGGTCTTCCCGTAGTTCATTTCAGTTTTTGATTTGAAGATTTCGGTGATTGCAGTCACCATTCCGTTTTTTTGTTTCTAATTAGCTTCACTTTTGTGCCTCCGCTTAACACCGACATACGCTCCATACCCATGACATTGGAAGATGCATATTCGTTCTATGATAGAATCTCTTCATAACATAATATTTTGGTCGCTGTCTCGAGACTTGAGAGCGGAGAAGAAATCTGCAATTTACAAATAAATTTTCATTGCAGTTAGAGATTGTTGACTATTCTCTAGAAGAAGAGTTATGAATTTGATTCTTGAAGTATCCGGGGCTGGTTAGATTGTCTCAGAAGCAAGCTGTTATTACCATTCTCAGATTTTGCTTCTTGGTAGTTGGAGAGGTTGTTCTTCCTTCAAGAGACTGTCCATTCAGAAATGCAATTCTGATGATAATACCTTCTTTGAGATCTTTATCGGAAAACACCTATTTTACGAAGCTTGTGATCAGATTGGCTATCTCTCTCGGTAGTAAGCTTTTACTTGAGATCCTTGACTGGTTATTTGCGGTGGTTAGTTACTTTCGATGCTCGATGCTATGCTTGTTATTGTGTTTAGACTTTCTGGAGATGCAGCAATCGCTTAAAACCACTTCTATGTAGCAACGGTTGCTGTTAAAAACCAAGACATTAAAAGCTTGATCTTCGCTCATATGGAAGTTTGATTTGTTTGCAGCACTTGGAAAATCAAATAATTGCTCAGAGATTAGTAGAAAATGTCCAAGCTGGTCCCCTCATATCCTAGTAATTTCAACGGTCTATATGGTTACACTTTATAACTTTAATGTTGTGGAGCAAGGTCTTTCAACTTTCTTATTTCACGGTCATGTTTGAATTATTGCTATCATCTGACATCTTCTATCATCATTGAATTGAAGAGAGCATGAGATTTGGTTGCCTTAGCAGCTTGCATCAACCGATGATTTGATTTAAAGTTCAGATTGCAACATATACACTGAATGGGGAGATTGTCTCTCGATGTGATGTACAGATTATAGTTTATGAGCAGATCTTCATCTTGAATGGACAACTTCAAGGCTTTGAAGACCTAAAGACTTTGTTTGAGAAGCTGAAACAAAGCAGAACAAAACCCATGTCTCAAGAAGCTATAAATAGATTTAGAATAATGACATGGGATGGACTAAAACACGTTTGTTAACTCTCAATTCTCTCATCAATACTTTTGGTGAAGATGGAAGAGATGTTGGAATGCCTAGTCACAGTAGGGATAAAAATGTTTTTCTTGGAGATAATGTGATTAAACAAATTCAGCTTTTCTGAGATCAGTGCAGTATTCAAGCATGGACAAAGAGATGAATATACAATTCTCATGGAGTTTTCAAGTTCAAGATGAAAGTTCTTTGGTTTTGTGTTTTGGATGTTTGGTATTTTCATGTCCAAGATGGAAGAGACTTCCATCTTGAAGGGGACTATTAGAATATTACATTGGTTTTCTATATTGGTTTAGTGAAACCGGCCTGTACCGGATTGTTTTACTTTTGTACATAAAGGGATTATGAACTTGTATTTCGATTTCATCAGAAATAAGAAACATATTTCCAGATTTTTGTCAAAATCTTCATCATTCATGAGATCTTCTTATAATAATTTCATCTTTGATTCTATCCTTAATTATTCTAATAATATTATGAATTATGGACATCCAACTTAAAATCAATGGGTGATAAGTAGAAGGGTCTCTTTCCTATTTATACCACTTTATAAATGGCCTAAACTTCCGATGTGGGATATATTTGATACGCGCCCTCACGTTTAGGACTGGACATCTGAAACGTAGAAATTGTGGGAATAAACGTTCAAATGTCCACATTCGAGAAGTTAGAACCTTGCTCAGATACCATATTAGAATAATTAAGAACAGAATCAAAGATGAAATTATTCTAAGAAGATCTCATGAAAGAGATGAAGATCTTGAACAAAATATGGAAATATGTTTCTTATTTCTGATAAAATCGAAATACAAGTTCATAATCCCTTTATGTACAAAACTGAAACAATCCGGTACAGACTGATTTTACTAAACCATTATAGAAAACCAATGTAATATTCTAATAGAACCTCCATACTAAACTTCGCCATCTCTTTCAAAGATTTAAACTTTTCAATTCTAACTCTTTATTCTATTGACGATTTGTTTACATTAGGTTGGTTTTAATTGATTTTAATAAATTAACGGCAGAAATTAATGCTCTAGTGCTATAGTTAAAGTAGTACATTAATGTTTAATGTTATAATAATAGCATATTTAATTTAATATTAATATAATTGGGTACGTAAAGAGATAGGTGCGGATCTAGACATTTTTTTTATTGAAAGACCACAATTAAAATAAAAAAAATACTAAATAAAACATAAAGCAAAAAATACTAAAAAACACCATTTTCAAAATTAATTTGACAAAAGAAAATAAGATAAAATAAAATCAATTTTTATAGGGTCGAAGATTATTTTTGTTGAACTATAATCCATAAACGTATTTTTCTCCGAACTTTGGACCTCTTTACTTTCACCTCTAAACTAATACTTTTTAGTTACTTTCATAACAAAAAAAAAATATTTGTGATAAATATTTATAGAAATATAGATGGTTTCTTGAGAAGTAGGCATATACATATATGAACAAATGCTGGAGGGCATATTCATACTTATAGTTATTTTTTAGGCATATCCATACCCAAACTAATAAAGTTTGGTGACGTTATAAGGTCAACGTTATTCTGTCAGTCAATTTTTTTTTATTGATGAGTCACGTGCTAGCTAGACCGTAGTTGTTTTTAAATGTGATTCTTAGGCTTAAGATTTTTTTAAGAGAAAATTAATAAATAAATAAATAGATAATGACATCGTTTAGTTAAAACGTAACTAAACACCTACTTCTCCAAACCACCTAAAATCACGTAAGAGAGCAAGAAACCCAAAAAACTAGGGTTCTTCGTGAAATTCGACAACTCACGTAAGATGAGGTAATCATTTATTTACAGAAATTTATGACTTCTTTATGTTTTGGGTCGACTTTTTATAATTCCGTGAGTATGATTTCGGGTATAAAGAGGAGATTTTCGGGTTTTAAGTCACAAATTTTCCTGTTTTAAGTCCGCATTTTGGGGTTTTAAGTCCATATTTCGTGTTCCAAGTCCTTATTTTGTGTTCAAAGTCTTTAAAAATATATGTTTAAAGTCTTACGGTTTTATTTTCAGATTTCGGTTCGTATGCAATTACGTACAAGAACACAAGCTATGGTACGTATACAATTACGTAGGAACAAAGCTCGGTTCATTCAGGAAGATTTAGTCCTAAAGTTTCTAACGTAATATTGATGGAAGAAAAATATATGAAGTATTGCACAGTTATTCCTCGAGGAGATGGAGATTTTGAAGTGGTGGATAATTTTGTACCA
>OVAW01001049.1:0-10742 GCA_900406365.1 Heliophila coronopifolia | reverse complement strand
TGGTAAAAGTTGTCGGTTTTCATGTAACTATTTTGGAATACTAGCAGAAAATCTCAAGTAATATTTTATTTAGGATAATAATAACACAAAATAATAGAAAAATAGGTATGTAAGTTTTCACACATGTACTTGTGATATAAAATAATTTAAAATCATATATATGAAGATTGTTCACACAGTAATCATTGATTTGGTTAGGTAAGAGATCCTTCGTTGATATGTTGCAAACATAACATCAACTGACGGAAAAGTACATGATCGTATACACGAGGGTATGTTTGGCTACACATCATTGTCGCTTAATCAGTTGCATAAATTAAACACACGAACACACATCATTTTCGGTTTGGTTTGGTTTCACTTTCGCTTTCTGGTTCGGATTTGGTTATTGGTTTAGGTTCGGTTTTGAGTTTCTGATTTTTTCGGATTTGGTTTTAGGGTCGAGTTTACAGTTTGGTTTTGGGTCGGGTTCGGATTTGAGTTTTTGGTTCGGCTTTTCAATTTTGATTTCTTGCTCAGATTTTCAAGGATTGGTTTTTGGTTTGGGTTTGATTTCGGATTCATAATTTGGGTTTTTGTTCGAGTTTTTGAAAATTCTTCCGATCGGACCGGAACACTATTAAATTTCTATAATTTAAATATTTATAACTTATAATTTGGGTATAAATATTTATAACTTGGGACACAATCATAAAAAAAAACGTATGGGAGTATCTTAATTGGAACAAAATCCGATTTGAAGATCATGATTTTATTTGTCGGATGGTATCTCAAAATTAATAATTAATTTAATTACTAATAATGATGTATCCAAAGATATCAAACGGATATATATTAGGGAGATCTCAACCACTCATCGTGCGGATCTCTTAAGTGACTGCTTAAAACATCTGAACTAGTATCAGCTTCGCTTAAGTTCGTGTTGTTTTATTATTAAAGTGGATATTTAGATATTAAATAATGTTAAAAAAAAAACATATGATTCTGTTACAGATTAGTTCAACTAAAAAAAAATCAAAACTCAAAATACTAAAAAAATAAGAAATTTTCAAAACCCTAGAATCCAGATCTTACCAAATCTTGGTTTCTTGTCCGAATAATTGTACAAGAAAAACAAAAACCAACTTGAGAGAAAGGTGAGTAAGAATTTGGACCTTGATGTATTGGAGAGGTAGATGAGTACGTACGTAGAGAAGCAAAGAGTGTAGCATTTTCTTGTCTTCTTTGCCGTTCTATGTCGCGGTGGAGAAGCTTCTTCTTATAATTGTCATCTACTTCGTGTGGTATACCGGAGCCACCGCTGCTGCCACCATCACCAGCTGGGAGAAATTGTCTCGGTCTATGGTACCCTTTAGGATTGGGATTCTGAAAAGGATTAATAGTATGATACTTTGAGCTTTATCAAAGCAAGATTCATGAGGATTATGTTGTTAATTAACTTGTTATCACAGCCGTGCCTATATAGAAAAAAAAAAACGAAAATTGCTTTAGGCATTGAAATGTCCCAAAAATTTAGGCCACATTTTTATATTTTATATAAAGAAAAATATTGAAATAGGCCATATTTTTAGGTAATATAAACCAAATATATGTTTTTTCCAATAGAAAAAAATCATATTTAAAAAAAAAATTGTCTTAGGCCTCCTTGAGGCTAGGCGCATTGTTATGTCCTATAATAATCATTTATTTTATTTTATTGTTGTATACTTGTTAGTTTTTTATTGACGGATGGTGTTTTCTATCTCCCTCCTTAGATGAGATTAGGACCATCGTTTAAATATTACATATATAGGGGTTAGGAAAACCAATAATGCAAGAATGACTCCATTTTATAAAAATAATATTTTGTCAACATTTATTATATAGATTTGAATCTTTAATCCAATACACTCTAACACAAATGATCAACCTACATGTTTGTCATTTTATTAATATTCTTATGAAAATTCTTTTCAGTTGTTTTTAAATGGGATTACACTCAGGCGGAAATATTTGGTAACGATTTTGCAGTGAGAAGGTTTGAAGCAATTTAGAATAATAGTATATAGTTGCACTTTCTTCTCCTTTGCATCACGAAATATGAAGCTAAATGAAACATGTGAGCAGAAGCGTGCCTATATACAAAAAAAAGGCAATCGCCTTAGGCCACCGAAAAAATTTGAATATTTAGGCCACATTTTTTGTTATTTTTATAAAGAAAATAGGCCACATTTTAGATAATATAAACCAAATATATGTTATTTAAACCATATTTACTCTTTTTGCCTTAGGCCTCTATAACCCTGTGAGCAACGCCGAATCTATGCTAAATTTTTGGTGAAACAAAAAACATTAGGGTGCAAATTTTTTTTTTCTGGATCTTGGGGGCATAGATCCACCCATAGGCCGTCACTAAGAAAGAAAAGAGGAAGAAGAAGTCGCAAACTTTGTTTCTAGGGTGTTTAGAGATAAAAGTTTCAAGTCTATATATTTATGTTTTAATCCCAACTTATTTTTTATGATTTGTAATTTATATATCCACACTTTTATGATATATTCCCTCCGTATTTTTTTAAACGTCGTTTTAGAGTTTTGCACAATTCTTAAGAATAAAATTTTAGAACTATTTTAGCTCTATATAATGATTTCTCTACTTTATATATTTTTAATCTAATTGGTCAATATTTATTGAAAAATAAAATTACATTGATTTGTGTAAAAGATGAAATCATTATTTGAAATTAATAGGGCTAAATTAGGAAAAAGTACAACGTTTAGCTAAAATGACACTTATTATTTACAAACACAACTTTCTAGAACGACACTTATAAAAATACGGATGAAGTAATATAAAGTAAAAACTATATCTTTATGATAATTTTATTTTGTAAGTTTAGTGTTCAATATTAATATGTAATTTCATGAAAAATAAAAATGGGTTTTAACTATTTGCAATCTATTTTAATTAGTCCATATTTTTCTCAGCATTAATTAGTAATACTCTAAACTCATACTCTGAAAGTATATGGCCACAAAAATTATGTGATCAATTTTGAGATATGCGTAGGAATGTATGTATGGTTGTTTGGGTTGGTTTCATGAAATTCAGTTGTTCGGAAAATGGTAAATATAAACTATTAGAGAACTATGTGTTTTTGAAGCGAAAATTTTTAGGTTTCGATTTATTTTATTTTTTTGACTTATTTGGAAATTTTGGCGATTTGGTTTTTGGAAAATTCTAGTTTTTCAGTTGTATTGATTTTTCGATAAATTTTGATAACACGCCTCCCCCACGCTCCTGAAATGGAGTCCACAATCAAAAAGGCTAGAACTGTGGCTTTCGTACCATATTAGAAATTATGGACATTCAACTTAAAATCAATTGTGATAAGTGGAGAATTAAGTTCATATTTCTTATATACTTATAAATTTTATAAATCTATAAACTTCTGATATGCGATATATAAAGATTTTTTGCTTCCACATAAACATATCAATAGAATCATATGTACTTTTTTTTTCTTTTTTGTCGGCTCATATGTACTTTTAATAATAACTCATTATTTGGATCTAAATATCTATTTAAAATTAATAAACAACACGAACTAAAGTGAAGTTGACAGTAGTTTACTTAAGAAATCCGCATGATGAGTGGTTAAGATCTCCCTAATGTTCGTTTGATATCTCTTTTTAGTTATATTATTATTGTAATTTAATTAATTATTATCTTTCAGATGCCGTCCAAATAATTCATGATCACCATATAGGATTGTGTTCTGATAAAGATTTAAAGAAAATTATTTGTAGCCAAACATATCCTACAATATGTTAGGAACGTGTTCCACCATAGTTCGAGCTACTTGAATGAAAAATTAAAAATATCTAATAGCTATTTGTATTAGAATTTGACCACAAAGTAACCATTAGTTTTTCTTAATGTACGGATTAGAATTTGGCGACAAAAAAATTATGATCATATCCATCTAAATGTACGGATTATCATATTCATACTAATTAGACATGTCGAAGTTGATCACATAATTTTCTTGGCCATATACTTTCAGAGTATGAGTTTCGTGCGTGGCTAATGTTTATAATTAACTTTGGCTCTAATAGGTTATTTGTCAACAAGCTATTACAAAAATTCATCATAAAAAACTATATAATACTCTCAACTACTCTGGTAGATTAGTCGAATTTTTTGAGAAAAAAAAGTAAGAATAATTGGGTAGTTACTGTGGAAATTGCGGCTCGTCTTTTTTTTTTTTTTNGGAAATGGGGGTCTTTTTTTTTTTTTTTTTTTTTTTTTTGTCAACATCAAGAAGTTGTCTTTTATTTGTTTTATAGTCTTTGATCCTACATGTCATAATGTGTGATAGGAATAACTTAACTTTGCATAATCAATTTTGTATGACAACCATCGATTTTAATTCCAACAAATGCTTTGCATAATCAATTTTGTATGACAACCATCGATTTTAATTCCAACAAATGCATCTGCATCCTATATGACAGGGCCAGTCCTGTGCTATGCATCCTATAGACATGATTGGCCCTGAACTTCATAAAGAAACATTCGCTTTGACCATCTAAATAAAAAAAAAACTTTAACTATTTTTTTTATCTAGACCCAGTTTCTTAAAATATTAATTTATAGCCCAAAGTTTTTAAATAATAATTTTTTATTTAGAATATTGTTTTCACATAGACACCTCAAAATGTGAGGACAAGGTCTGACTACATATCGTTTCAAAATATTGCACTGAAAAAGAATAAAGGTTCTACAAAAACTATTGCACATAGTAAACGTAAGAAATGGTAAAACTATTTAACAGTAGAATCAAATATATAAAAATAGCGTTTTTCAAATGGATCAAAGACAAGCCCTAAGATAAACTTATATAATAAAACAACAGAAAATAAAATCCATAAAAATATTATAAAATTACAAAATATTTAGGTTAGTAATTTTGGTGTGTATTACCATTTTTATTCAAGTGGCCGGCGACAAAGAAAAAAAGAAGAGATTCCTGCATTATTTGGTTTTCCTAATTTATATGTATTAAATAATTAAAGAAGGGTCCTTCATCCTTCAATTAAAAATCTAACACGCATATAATAAATTAAATTAAATTATTATAGGACATAACCATAAAATCCTCAGGAGATCTTGCTTTGATAAAGCTCAAAGTATCAAACTATGGATCCTTATCAGAATCCTAATCCTAAAGGGTACAAAAGACAGAAACCCTTTCGCTCAGCCAGCGATGGTGGTGGCTCCGGTATGCCACATGTAATAGATGACAAGAAGAAGAAGAAGCTTCTTCACCGTGACATAGAACGGCAAAGAAGGCAAGAAATGGCTACACTCTTTGCTTCTCTTCGTACTCATATACCTCTCCAATACATCAAGGTCCAAATTCTTACTCACCTTTCTCTCAAGTTGTTTTTTGTTTTTCTTGTATAATTATTTGGACAAGAGACCAAGATTTGGTGAGATTTGGCTTCTTGGGTTTTGAATTTCTCTTAAACTTTTTAGCATTTTGAGTTTTGAGTTTTTTTAGTTGAATCTCAAGTTTTCCCCCTACAATTATTCAAAGAAGAAACCAAGATTTGATAAGATCTTGCTTCTAGGGTTTTGAATATTTCTTACTTTCCGCTTATTTTCATTTTTTTTTCATGAAGGAAGTTTTAGGTCGAACTCATAATCTCTATTTGCCGGGATCAAAATAGGTTAAATAGTTTTTTCTTAATCTCTTTCCAAGTGACTCGATTTTTTGTGGCGAAATATTCCATATTTTGGAGACTACCATTGGACTATGAGCCGCTGATCGAGTTATGTCCCCGGAAATAGGAATAGAAACATACAAATTAAAGAACTGTTAAGAGGGGCTTGCTGGTGATTTTTATTATTATTTGGACTTTGTTTATAGGGAAAGAGAGCTGTTTCGGATCTTGTAAACGGAGCTGTGGATTTCATAAAGGAAAAGGAAACACATATTAAAGAACTTTGTGCAAGAAGAGATGAGCTAAGTAGAGAAATGGATCAAAGATATACAATGAATTCAGATTTCGGAAAAACCGGAACCGAGCAAAGTAATCCGGATCCGGTGTCTTTGATGGTGCAACCATGTGTGAGTGGGTTCCAAGTTGTGGTGAACAGCAACTCATCAGGTCCAGAAGCTTTGTCACTCTCAAGAGTGCTAGAGGCACTTCAGGAGTTAGGGCTTGAAGTCATGAGCTCTCTCACCACAAGAGTCGATGAGAGGCTCATGCATACTATACAAGTCGAGGTATGGTTACAACATGCAGGTCCGCGCCATATATTTTGGGGGTCCGATGCCAAAAAAATTCTATATAAAAAAAAATTTTAATTAAAAATTTAGGTTTAAAAATTAAAAATTTATATAAGTTGGGGGTTTCCATAAAAGAAAAATTAACTCAAAATTTTGAACTTAAAATTAGAGACCAAGACCAATGTTTCTTTAAATATTGTTTAGAGCCGGCGCTGACAACATGCCATTGCCATGTCAGTTGAAATTAAACTAGGATTTTATTATATTTAACTTACAGGTAAATAGTTTCGGATGCTTGGACATAAATTGGTTGCAGCAGAAACTAGTTGAGAAGTTGATTCTTTGAATATGGTCCTAAACAGAAACACGATATTCGTCCTAAAGACCTTCTTCACAATTAAAATATTATTATTATTTATTTAATTTAAGATACTATAGAAAATTATCTAATAAAGAACTACAAAATCTTCTTTTTTTTTTTTTTGTAATTCATAATACGATAATGCATTATTACATATCCCCAGTATCTTTTTTTTTTATTACTTCGAAGTTCTGGACCAATGTTCGTACATCCTCGTGGGTCAGACTTAAAACATGTTAAATTCCTCCAAATTGGATAGTATTCCCTCCCAAGCGAGATTCAAACTTATGACCTCAAGGTTTTGTCAAAGATACTTTTTCTACGTATCCACAAGTATATGAAGAGAATCATATGTTTTTTTTAATATCTAAAATATCCACTTTTAATTAATAAACAACATATGTCTTAAGAGATATGCATGATTAGTTTGAGATCTCCCTAATATTCATTTGATATCTTTAATTTTTATCATTATTGATAATTATTTTAAGTATAAGCTTTGAGAAACCGTCCAGCAAATTCATGATCATCAAATCGGATTGTGTTTTAATAAAGATATTCATATATGGTTATTATATATTAAGAACTGATGATAAATTTATGATCGTGTCAAAGATGTTTTACTATTTTTTATTAGGACCCTTTTTTTTTATCATGTGTGACTAAACGGTCGAATATATCCTCAAATCAAATAATTTTCTTCTTCTTTAAAAATTTCAATTATATATAAACTAAAGCCTAATTATTTTAAGAAAATTATTTTAGTATTAAAAACCGTTTAACAACAAAATTGAACAGGATCACAAATAATTCGGGGAAGTATTTTAGGAAACTGAGTCTCGTGCTCATATTATAATTAATGTCGTCTGTTACAAAGTATTTTGAAAGTATATATATTTTTAAAAAATATTCCACATAGTGCTAGACATTAAATGGGCGATGATCTAACGTTTCATGCATAAAATGTCTAATTGGATTTAAACAAAATTAGGGTTTAAATTGTTCAAATCCAATGTTAATATTTTTTAGGAACATAATCAATTAAACCACAAAATTTAGGCGAATAAATTTGTATATAATATAGTTGACAAAAAAAATTGTATATAATATATACTATACTGTAGAATTAATGTAAAATAAGATTAAAAAAATAGAATTAATAATTTTTCTCTTTTTTCCAGAACAATAGAATTAATAATTAAATTGTACATTTTTAATAAAAAAATCAATTACTAAAGAAAATTTTGGATTCTTTTAAGAAAATAATGTCATATTAAGTTTGTTCGGTTTGAAAAACCTAACTCTAATATCATACTAAGTTTTATTGACTTCTAACTAAAAATAATTGTTGACAAAAAAAAAATCTAAAAATAATTATCATTTGTATATAAATTAATGTACCATCATATTCTTTTTGTGTGACCTCTTAACAAAGCTTTGTTGATATTAATTATAAGAAAAATTAATTAAATTAGACAGTAAATTTGTAGATGGTCCAATAGTGAACTACAATAAGTAAGAGGAAGTTATTATTTGAGTTTGGGCGGAAATAAATTAGTTGTATATGATTAAATTTTATTGGTTTATTGAGCTAACCCACGGATCCTATCCGCAAAAATTGCGAACACATATATATAGGCTGAATCTAACCACATTAAATTTTGGGTTAAAATGTTACTTACATGACCACCTTATTTCGGTATGGACTGGACTAAAAAACCCGCGGGTGACCCATCCAATAATTGACACGCCTAGTGTGAGAGATTTAATTAAGCCCCATAATTATACGATATTGATTTGCAGCCAAACATATCTTATATTTCCGTCAGGTTGTGTCATGTCTGAAAATTGTGATTTAAGGACGATCTCTTACCAACCCAATCAATGATTTTTTGGGTGAACAGTTTTCTTATATTTGATTCTAAAAGGTTCTATAAAATAAACACACGTTTGAACACATACCTATGTATTTTGCTTTTCCAACTGGCTAATATATTGTGTCGTTGTTGAGTTATTATCTTAAATAAAATATTATTTAATTTAAGCTTTATTTGCTAATGTTCCAAAATAATTGCATGTGTATCGCATGAGATTGTGTTAGCATGTGTTAGAGAAAGACAGCCTCAGAAAAATATGAAATTGAAGTTTTCGTTAAAAAAAATAAAAAAATAGTCAGGCAGNCAAGTCATAATGTCTTGGACTCTTAGTAGCTCCTTAGTGCGAGTAGTCGAGAATATATATATATATATATATATATATATATATATATTCAAAATTTAAACAAATGTCGACATGACTGACTTTGAACGATTATAATATTAACTAAATATATTTTTGTAGCCCAAAGATTTATAGTAAGAATTGTTGAATAATATTTCAGGTTTCTTGAACAGAATATATATAATAAAAATTACTGTTCAAATATTCATGTATATGAATTTAGGTTTTAATGTTTCAAATTTTTGGGTTTCCAAATTAGTTTAGACGTTTAACAAAAAAAAAATTGTTTAGACAATTTCGGCAATTTCGAGACGAAATAGTATTTTTAGCTAACGTTGTCTTAACCGTGATTAAACCGGAAAAAACCAGGATAAGGATAACTTCAAGATGAATATGTGATTCTACTTTCTCTCTGTGTTTATTTGATTTTTGTTTTTTTTTTTGTAAAGCCCAAGCCCAAATATAGAATTTGGGTTTTAAGTTTCTTAAAAATGCAAATGTCCTTCTCTCATGAAGTCTAATCTTTGGAGGTATTATTCTATATTTTCCTTATTTCATATAAATTATACAAAACTTGATTTTAAGTTTATAAATCTAGATTTTTGTTTTTTTTTTGTTTTTTCTTTTTTTGCAAAATAAGGTTTTTGAGAACCAGAATAAATCTAGTTATGAAAATCTCCCAGAAAACTCATATTTTACTAGGAGCTCAAAATTGGCTCCACGCGATTAAAAAAACCCCCAGAAATTATTTTAATAAAAATTCATTAAATTAATATAAAAAACAACTCAAATATATTATTTTTATTAATAATAAAAAACAATTTAAAAAAAATTAATATATAAAAGATGAATTAGATAAGTTTATTATATTTTATTGGAAAAAATCTGTTTAATATCAAAACTTGGTTCCGTATACCCAAAAACAATATAATTTTTTCTTACCTAATTAAATTACAAACTCGCAAAAGTTTAAAAAACACTACACGAAATTTGACGGACGTGTAAATAATTCGAGATCCGATCGGATATTTTTAGAAGACCGATCGGATATTGTTAAAGTTTGGGCTTCCAACTCAAATCAATTGGCAATGAGTGGATTGACCATAATCCTTTATATACTACTTGAATCCTATCATCACTTCCGATGTGGGATTCCAACACGCCCCCTCGAGATGATAGCCTCTCGAAAACAAATCCCATTTCAGGATCGACAAACCCTATTCATGCCACTTTTGGGCCAGGGTATAACTGGGCTCTGATACTATAATCTTTTATATACTACTTGAATCCTATCAGATATTTTTAGAAGATTCGATCCAACCCGAACTGGCCTATTTCGGTTTGGATCTGGATTTACCTAATTGGACGAGTAATTTACCCGGACGTGAAAATTTCTTAGGATTCCACTTAAGGCCAACCCTCGCAAAGAACCATAAAAAAATTTACAATTGAAACGACATCATTTAATTTTAGTCAATACCTAGGTCTTATATGTAAGCATTTCTCAACTTTTCTCTAGCCAATCTCATTATTTTTATTATATTATTTGGTCAACCTAAGTATTAAATTAATAAAATATGACCAGGTTTAATTAATTATAAACAATTTTTTAAATATCAGATTCTATAACCCTAACTCAATTTCTCTATTATTTAAATAATTTGTCTACCAAGTCATTAAAAAAACATTTAAGGGCACCATTACTTGTGAATTAAATTCTCACATAAGAAAAAAAAATAGAAAGCATATGAACATTATTAAAAAAAAAAAGAAAATAGATAAACCCAAACTAAAATATTCAATATTCACACAAAAACTCATAACCGTGCAAAATCCAAAAAAAAAAAAAAAAAAAACAAAAAAAAAAAAAAAAAAGTCTTATTAAA
>OVAW01001047.1:0-10751 GCA_900406365.1 Heliophila coronopifolia | reverse complement strand
TTTTGAGGCAAATATCGATCCGATCATTGCGCCTACATTTACAACATCTCAAACTGAAACTTTAGCATCGATGTCTGGTTTTACGAATATTTAAAAAAATATGGTTATCACATTCTTATTTAAAATAAATTTATTTGAATCTGCGTTGATAATGTTAAACAATTAGTTTTGCTGCATTTTTAAAACATTGTAATTTTTTTTTGTTAACAGAGGGTGACCCGGACCGAAAGCTGAATTTTTCTCCTGGATCAGGAAATTTCGGCGCTAGCCACTGTGACGAATTTTAAATATACGCCTCCCCTCAGTTTCGAATCTGAGTGGCGGAACTCACAGCAATGAAGCTTTTACCACCAGAACCGAAGACTCCGTGTAAAGAATTATAATTTTAGTTGGCAGGTTGTTTAAATTGATGTATATTTTCATCCAAGAATTCAGAAATGCTTTAATCGAAAAATATGTCAAACTATTTTCATCGTTATAATATTTTCATTGTTAAAACTAATTTTAAAAATTCAGAACCAATTAGCAATTGGCTTTTTTTTTTTTGTCAACTCTACTAGAACAAGATGAAACATTGAATTTAGTTCATATTAGTTTTAAGCTATTTTTAAAAAAATATCAAAAAAATGTTTTTTTTTTGTCTCCCAAAATTGTAAATATTCATTTTCACTAAACAAATTTTATTTTGCCTTTTAGCCTCCAAATTTTTAGGGTTGGTTCTCATTCACGGTTGGTAAAACTTGTTTTACATAAAAAGAAAAATGGTATAATTAAGCATTTGTTAATGTGTCTTTAATTAAAATAAATTTATTTTAATTTGTGTTAATAAAGTTTTAAAATATTTGTTGCTGCATTTTTAAAGAATTATAATTTTAGTTGACAGTTTGATTAAATTGATGTATATTTTGCAAAAAAAAAAAAAAAAAAAAAAAAAAAAAAAAAAAAAATNNNNAAAAAAAAAAAAAAAATTATAACTCTAAATCTTTTTCTTTTACCAAAAAAAAACCAACTCTAACTCTTTTTGCAATATTTTCATTATTTATTGTCAGGATACTCAACATTCAAGAATCAGATTTTCATTTCACTTATGCCTAGGCAACGTGGGCGATAATATTTTTGCATTTTATGCTCCAAAAAATTGTCGTTATCTATGAATAATAATTTAATTCATTGGATTTATGTTTTTGTTTATCAAAAATATAATAAATATACCCAGCAGAGTTAGCTCAACTGGTTATACTCCAGAGAAAAAAAAAATACAATAAATATTTAAATCTTTTTGCGTTGAGTTGAAGACAAATTTTGGTGGGAAAAGTTGGAAAGGTGGGAGTTTAAACACTTGACCCATGGATACTTACTCGGATTTCAGTTATTTAATAACAAATTTTAAAAACTATTATGACAGATTTGTGTTCATTTAAAAAAAAAAAGTAAAAAAAAACATCATACCATAAAAACTATTGTAATACCGTGAGTAATGTCATAAAAAAAAAGTATTAGTTGCTTCAGAGTTCGGACCAAAGAGGCCCTCGTCTTCGTTCTATTGGTTAGAGCAGTGACCATGGTATCGAAAGTTTAATTCTCGACGATGAGATTTCTATTTAATTAGATTTAGGCTAATGAAGGGAAGGACCTGAGTTTTTTTTTTTTGGCAAATAAACCTTTTTTTATTTATGCAAAAACATTTTGAAGCACACAATTCATTTCTAATGATTTAATATTGAAGAATGCTAAATTCTTTTGATGATCCAACAAAATTTTAGAGGATTAGTTTACTTTGATTAGTCATAGACTATATATTAACTTATACTTAGTAGTATATAATACAAATGATCCAAAACTCACTGTGTTACGTTAGCCGGTATAGTCTTTCTAATTTCATGAACCGGTTTAGAAATTGAAAATCTCCGGTCTTTGTTGCAATGGATTCAAAGCAAATTAGATGTTGTCAAAAGTTGATTTCAACAAAAAAAAAAAAAATAATAATTTTTTATTGTAGGCATCTTTAAGACACAACAAAGACTGCTCATGAACTTGAGAACAGATAAATTTGTCTCCAAAGTGCCTTAAATTTTTTGTTTTAATTTAAGAGAAGGCTCTCTAAAAATGGCATTTTTCTCTTCCCATTTTCTTTCTTTAGATTAATAATTATTGAAAAAAAACGAAATTTATATTCTGAAAAATTCTGTGTTTGATTTAGTGGAATTTGAAACCCTAATTCTAGCCGTCGCGGTGACTAGAAATGAGGAATACGAAGTAATTGCTTATAAAGGGAGTTTAGAGGGTAGAACTGTCTTTTGAATAGTCCTCTGTGTCAAAAAGAGTCTTCAATGTGAAAGTAACTTTAGATAAACCGAACTAAACCAAAGATAAAGCTGGTTTTACATTTTTAGATAGGGTGTGGAAAATTTGCGCTCGAACCGGTATTTTTGTGAATCGATCTCAAAATAAAAAATTTCTAAAATGTATAGATTCAAATCAATTTTTGATCAGGACTACCTTTGATATTTGAAGAGTAATTGGAATTCTCTAACCAAACCCAAAACCCGAACAAAATTTGTTTTTTTCTTGGATTAGTAAATACATTATATTTATAAATTAGAAATAATGATTTATTGATGTATTTAAAAAAAAAATTACAAATGTAAAAAATTGTTGTAAGTTAAAATAAAGATTAGCCATGTTTATATAGGAATGTTATATATGTTAATTTGCTATTAAAAAAAAAACATAATTACCGAGGTCATTTAGTCTAGTGGTTTGAGGCCACTAGCATGACCTTGGTATCGGGAGTTCGATTCCCCGCCTCTACGATGAGGTTTCCCTTTAATGGGATTTAGGCTAATGGGCCGGCCTGTTGTGGCCCAAATGTTGANCCAAAATTTTAAAAAAAAAAAAAAAAAAAAAAAAAAAACATAATTCAACATGAGACATTAAATTTTAATACTAAATTGAGTTTAAAAATAAAAGTTGTTGCTTTCTATTTTATTATTATGTTTTAATGATAAAACTCATGCATTATGTTTTAAAGATAAAACTCAAAATATACCAAATTTATTTTAAAAATACATACAAATAAAAGAAAATTTCAAAACCAAACCAAATGAAACTAAATTATTTTTTCCAAAACTAAATTTTTCCGAGTTCTCCATGACCCGAATAACCAAACCCAAACTAGATCCAAACTAAACTGAACCGAAAAATAATTTTTCCACAAACAGATAATAAATTTCATTATCCGAATCTCGAATTCCTTAACGTCCATCCCTATTAATAGATATCTAAACTCACAATAGAATTATAAAATCAACTTCAGTCGGCTCAAAGACTAAACGGAGTGAATAGAAAGGAGAAAACCAAAAGTGATAAAAAAAAAAACCAATCAATAAATCCAAATATTTAATATATTCTGAAATTTCATATAAACTTGTGCTTTTAAAAATTGACATAAATTATTTAATCATAGGGATTTCTGAATTTCTTGAGAAGATCAGGAATGTCGTATCCAAGCATGTCATCCACTGACTGAATCATCTTAGGCTTTAGTTTCTCAAATTTGTCAATGTTATAACCTTCCAATACTTCTCTAAAATGCTCCACACTTGGAAAATCTCCTGCTGGAAGATGATACTCTCTTTGCACCTGTTTTAATTTCCAATACACATTAATTAATTATATAATAGATTAAAATACAAAATAAATTTCCAACTAGTAAAAATGTAAAATCAACAAAACTAGAAAACAAATCTTCATCTTTGAGAAAAAAAGCATTTGTAATTTGACAATAACATTTATTAACAATATTAAAGCAAGCAGATGAAAGCAATGCTGTTTTGATTAAATAATTAAAATCAAAATATAAAACAAATGTGGTTTGGTTTGCATTAATAATATTGGTTTGTTGTACAACTTAAAAACATGTGAAATAAATATGCCTAGTATAAATTCTGGTTTAGTTTACAGTCAAATAATTTTGTTAGGATATTAAAAAACCAATTTTTAAATTGGGTTTGGTTTTTTCACCAAAATTTATCTTACTCCATAGAAAATTTGTTACTTTTGACTAAATTTTAACCCTTATTACCCTCACCAGATGCAATTTATCTAAGTTTTAAGTCGAAATGATTTGGTTACACTAACCTTTCCAAATTCTTCTTGAAGATTATCCATGAGACGTTGCTGAGCTTTGGATTTACCCATCATTGCCGGCATTTCCTTCTTAAGATGACTCATTATATATGCATGGATCTTTGCAGCTCTGGCTCTTTTCACAAATTCATTAATCTGCGACGAAATCACACAAAAATAGCCGTCTTTCTTTTTCAACTTTCCCAAATTCTGAATTGAAATTTGTTAAATACAGACTCTTTTGCTAATTATTGTAACTCATCAGAATCATACCTTTCTGTCACATGCTTTCTTGGGTATGTCCATTAAGTCTGCTAAAAGATCATTTTGCTCTTTCTCAAACAGTTCTTTTCCTATTGGTCCTATTGCAGCTTCGTTTATGGGTTTGTCATTGAAAGATCTGCACAAGTTAAAAGCAAAGAACAATTGAATCTATTGCGTAGCCAAGACCGTTTTAACCATATTAAGGCCATAAGACGAAAATTGAAACCAGAGACTTATAATATTACATAATAACTTATATGGCTTTTTGTTGTTGTATAATCTCATAAAGGCTCCCTAATATCAAACTTAAATGAATACTATTTAATGGTTTTATTTTGGGCAGCTGCTACGTGCTGAGTCCAACCCGCACCACAATGGGCGGTCATGAGCGTATCATTTTAAGTTCAGAATTAATGCATTATTTCGAGCTTGGTCCATATGTGTTTGGGGCCTTTGCTGACAGGCCCCGTGGGATAGCTAGCCCCATTAACCCATTAAAAAGTCAATTCTAGGCAAATTTTTATTTTTCTTCCAATTCTAATAAGAATATCACCGAACCCAATTTTTTCATCGCACAAACTCATTTATTGTTTGTTTATCTGTACGTATTTGGCAAGAATTTTATATACTCTAGCTTAGAAAGATGTATTTTGGCAAAAGTTACGTATTTTTCTAATAAATTACATATATTTTCTTGAAAAAAATTGGGTTTTGGAGAAAAAAACGATTTAGCCCACGGACAAACCCGCAGTCATGAATGCAACAATATTAGCCCCATGGGCCGTCCATTTAACCTGCAGCCAGGTTTTTTTAAACAACTGCGGTTAGGCACCTGCATAAACCGTTTTGACAGCCCTAACCCTATTAGTGAAGGAAAAAAAAAAATTTCCTTGTCTGTGGGCANGCTGGGGGGCCGGGTTGTTGTCCCCCCCCCCCCCCCCCACCGTCCTCCTAAGTTGGCCATGTGCATAACCAGATTAAAATTGAAAATTCATGTTGTAATCAAAAGCATACCCGATATAAACACGTACAACCTCTGGTGTATTCAGGACTTTACCCAGTGACCACATCAATGCTCCATATACTCTCATTAGCTACAAACAAGGTTTCAGATCAGATCAATAATATGTAAAAGTTAAGCTTCTGAATGGGAGAAAGATAAAGATATTTTACTTGTTGAGTATCAACTTGGTCAGCTTTGTTTAAGACAACACGTATCTTGTCTTCATTACCACGCAGAGATGTTATAACACGTTTGAATTCATCGCTGATGTCAAGCTTGTGAGGATCAAAGAGAAGAAGAATCATATCACATTTAGATGCAAACCATGAGATGACACCAGTGAAGTCATAGCTTCTTTGCATCCTTTGTTTCTCTCCTGAAAGAACTCCAGGAGTGTCTACAATAGTAATTTGGTCCAAGACCTATAAAAGACAAAGATTGTATAAACTAACAGAAGAAAAGATTAAAAAGAGATGGCAGTAAGGTGATGAGCAGGGCATTTTTAGGAGGAAAAGCGGAGTTAATAAAGCCCATAAAATATGATATTAAAGGTCCATAAAAGTTATCATATAATATCAGGGTTTTATTTTTAATTTTCGGCTCATCCCCTAATATAATTAAGACAGCCTTGGTGAAGATTAAGTTACTCACCGGATGTGGCATCTGAGAGCATTCAAATTTTGATAGGAAAGCACCTCCAAAACTTGTTAGCCCGTTAAACGGCATGTCAGCTTGAACAGCCATGGTATTTCCAGGTATGGTTCGCTCATCTGGTCCACTCTACAAGAACCGTGGAAGCATAAGATTTAACTTAAATGACTACAATATTAACTTCAACTACAATGAAAATTGAAAAACATCGACATACCATTGCAACCACAAATCTATCAGTTGTTGGCTCTGGCCCGATGTGAGCTCCTGATAACAAGAGAACAGTGGTGAAATGGAGATATATAATTGAAGCTTCCTTGACAAAAAAAAATTGAAGCTTCATTGTTTTGCTAGGAGTTTAAGGAAAGGGAGAAGCATTACCTGGGTATTCACATCCGAGTAAGTGTTTTATAAATGTTGTTTTTCCAGTGGAATATTGACCCAAAAGCATTACCATGGGTTTGGCATCAAAATCACTATTAGTCTGCAGAAGATCAAATAAAACATATCAAAGAAGCAAACTAAGATTAATTTCCCATGGTGATGTAGATGTAACAAAACCAAATAGCTGTTTCTAATGCGGTAAAAATAACATAAGTTCACTTACCAGTAATGGGGATGCAAAATCGTTGAAACGATAAGTGACTTCTAAAGGCTTTAGCTTTTCAGTATAGAATCTTTTCAAGCCATCAACAATTGTTACCACATTTACTTGTGGCTGAACATGAAAAGTGACAGTATACTTGTTAGATCAAACAATGCCATATTTGGAAGACTGACATTTGCAGCAATAAAACAAATATTATCCTACCTTTATAATAGATTTTGATTTGAACCAGGGAGTTTTTGTCGTGGCTTGTGGCTGGACAACTACTGCAAGTTTAACCAGCAAATCAATAACTTTTTAGATGACAAAAAAAGTCATGAATGAAAAAATTGCAGAGGAGAGAAATGTTGTTTAACCATTTTCTTCGACATCCACGTATGTTTTTGATGCTTTCTGCTTCTGGAAGCAAATTTAACATAACATAAGTTTAGGAAAACCAAGTCATGTAAAGATTCAAAATAAAAAAATGAGATAAGAAAAGGCATTACAGATACAACGTTCTCCAGTCCTTCCAACACTGGGAACTCCACACTTTTCATATCAACTATAATAAAAAAAAGGATTTATATTAGCAAATTTCCAACAACAAAATCCAACCTAACTGTTATCTAATCCAAGAACAGAAGATGTCATTCTCTACCACCGTCAAGCTCTTAAATCAAAACATCATGTTTAGAGCTGTCAAATCAGGTTTGGATGCCGCTTGGGCTAGTATGCAAACACCTATATGTACCCACGGGCTCATGAAAAAGTGGCGGCCGGGCGACCCGCCCATTTGACAGTTCTAAATTCATGATTTCAAATTTCAAGGTGTAAATATCTGTTGTCTTACCCGAGCCTTTCAAAAGGTCTGAAGTAATTTCATGCCCCTCTTGAGCCAATGAGACGAGCTGAACAACAAAATAGTCAAATCAACAAAACACCATTTTCAAATTGAATCATTAAGATTTGTATGTGACACACTCATTACCTTCATCGCAATGATGAACTCCTCCAAACCAAGAAATCCCTGACGTTTAGAGTCTGCAACTGCCCACACCTTTTAAACCAAATGCAACTAACACCAATCAGCCCTAGATTATATACACTTCAATGCTCTTACAACTTTAAACGTTTCACTAACTCATGAAATCATCTTAAAACTATCATATTACAGTAATCGTTGATTATATGAATAACCTGTTTGAGTTCGGGCCGAGAAAGCTTCGACATCGTGAAGAACTTTGTAGCATCGTTACCGGAGACACGACCGTCTCCATCTTAATATCAGAGAAGCAAAAACAAAATCAGAACAGAATCACTACACTAAGTTAGTAAATCAAACTGAAAAAAAAGAGGGAACAAGGAAGACCTGAATCAGCGATGTTGAACCATTCCTTGTAGATCTTCAAATGCTCTTTCGAACAAGAACCGATTGAAATCGCCGGAAAGGATTCCATAAAAACTGAGATGTTTATCGAAGAGAGAGAAAGTTCAGTTTTTCTGAAAATTTGAAAATTGAGAGACTGAATAGTTTAGAGAGAGAGAGAGAGGCAGAGAGGATATTCCCAAAGGAAACATCATTACGACGCCGTTTTTGAAAGATATTTAGAATGATTTACACGGAATAAACGGCTGTGATTTGAAATCCGAAACACGCAAGATATTAAATTTTGAAAACTTCACTAGAAACGCGCCACTTTTGCAAATAAATGTTCAATTAATAATACATTATAAATTTTATTATTTTAGCCAACAAAAAATATTATTATTATTATTGAAATAGAAAAGGGACATTTTAAAAATTAACATATTCGAAATCACTTGCAATATATTTTAATAAATTATCATATACTAACAAATATTTAAAATATAAATATATAAATCATATGTGATTGCTATTAATTATTTCACAAAATCATTGCCTTTTTTTCTAAATAGACTTTAGTACACAAAAACTTTTATCATTTCATTTTTTATGAGATTACATGTAAGAATTATATTAATTTTAGTTGTTACTTTAAGAAAATATATTATCTTACAATACCTCTTCTACTTTTATTAAAAAAAATAATAATAATAAATCTATGTAATATCAAAAAAAAATTATATCAACAAATTTATATTATTGCTTTAATTAAATAAATTTCAATTTATAAAATAAATATAAATAGTTTAAAATATATTTGTATAATATTTAAACGATAATTGTCAACAACGATAATAATAAACTATTTTAAGTTTAAACAAATATTATATCAACAAAATTATATTATTACTTAATAAATTAATTTCAAATTTTTATTAATAGTTTAATAAATTAGCCACTTGTTATATGAAAAAAAAATAATTTCAATTTACAAAATAATTATTAATAGTTTAAAATATATTTGAATAGAAATTGATTTTATAAAAGAATATCATAAATTATTAATTTATTTATATTTAAATGATTTTTTTAAGAAAAAAAAATTTGAATTTTTGTTGGCATTTTTGTTTGAACCATTCTAATTGCATGTGCTAAACAACGAGATTATATCTTCTACGTATTCAATTGGCCGACAAAAAAAATATCTTCTACATATTACGAAAAGATCATAAAACTTTAACCATACATTCACCCACACCCACACAATCAAGAACACATGAACAAGATATATATATATATATATATAACTCAAAAAGATGAAACATTGAAAACATACATTATATCTACATACGATCTACAAAAAAACATGTAATATCGCCATTGTGGGAAAACCATATTTTCCAACAACGACCGCTCCATTTAGACGTGCTAAAAAAACACTTATGTTGATTTCGTTTTCAAGTTATGTTCACTGCCAAAAAAAAAAAAACCAAAAACATGAAAATAATGGTTTCAGTTCTGTCGAAAAAAAAAATGTAATGTAATTAAAATTTGAAGATTTAGTAAAAACACATATATATATATATGCACTACCGATTGTCTTTTTGAGAAGCCATAGAAGAAGAGCAAGCTCGATGGTGAAGATCATACGCAACCATGTTTTATCCACCAAGAATCCATAAACAGTGATCCCAGCTCTGCTATTCTCTAAGTAGGTCACTACACATACAAGAAGAATCCGAAATCATTAAGGCGAAAAAGATATATTACAATTAGGTGTGAACACAATTTCAGTCCCGTCCCATATCATCCGAAGGGAACAAATTTTCAATTCCCGAATGAATGTGATTCTTGAACTCATATTATATATATGTTATATAGTTTTAGATTATTTTTTTTTTTTGGTAAATTTAAACATATTTTTTGTATAGAATTTGGTATGCAATTGTTTGCATACGGAGAGACATAATTGACTGCATTGATCTCGGTATATACCGCCTAAATATTAATATTTAACATTTTCGGACAATTATATATATTTTTTTAATTATTAAATAACAAACGTTTAAGTTTTTCAGGAATTCTTTTCCCGATCCATCCCCTTCCACCTCGGTCTCATCCTGAGTTTTAAAATGAAATTTAATTTTAGTCCCGGAATTATCTAACCATTTACAAAAATTCATGTTTCAAATTTTCGTTTACCCACCCCTAATTATAAGCATCCTTCTAAAATAAAGATTTCTTACCAAGAGCTTGACGTTTCTGGAAACAAATGGCTTGAAGATAGATAGGATGTATTGAGGTATTGTCAAGATCACTATCACCTACTTCATCATCATCAGAAGTATCAATAACATTACCACGAGGATGTAAAATCTGGGAATGTTGTCTTGATGTTGAACATTTAGGAGTATGGTCATCATCAAGATCATCATATGTGTCCAAAGTGGCACACACGTTCCATTTAGTAGCCATGCTTGTTATAGATTGAGCTTTGTGTGTCATTTTTGTTGCACTTTTTAAGCATATGAAAAGTCCTGACACCGAGTTTATGGAACATAACTGCAAAAAAACAGAGACATTAATTAAGAGATAGTGTTTCAAAATTTTAACTTTGTCATAAATCGATTTGAAGAAACTGAAAAATAAACTTTTAATTTAAAAAAAAAAAACTAGTAACATGAATTCAAAATTAAATGTTCAACAATGTAGGGTCCAAATGGTTGACACTCAGAGGAATAAAAAGAATA
>OVAW01001045.1:0-10756 GCA_900406365.1 Heliophila coronopifolia | reverse complement strand
AATCTGCAATGACTGAAGTGAGTTGTTGACATAGTTTTTTGGGGAGTTTAAAACAAGACATCGTGTAGGTAGGCAAGGCTAGGGCTACAGCCTTCACTAGAACTTCTCGTCCACTCTCGGATAGAAATCTTGATTTCCAATTAGCTATTTTCTTTTGAACTCTCTCCTTAAGATAGCTTAGGACTTCTACTTTCGATCTTCCAAATAATTCTGGTAGTCCTAAATAGAGACCTTTTCCTCCTTCTTTACTGATGCCAAGATAGAGTCCTAGTCTGGAAAGACATTTATTTATAAATAAAAACCTGGACTAAAGAAAATTTGATATTATTTTCAATTGAGTTTTTCACTTAAGTTGCATAGAAGGTAAAACTAAGAATAACAATTTTAATATCTCTTTTATTTTTTCACGAGTATATTAAGAAATTTATATTAATGATAACGCCGTATTTTGGGTGTTTTAACCCGTATTTTCGGTAACTTTGACCTGCCACTTTGCAAATTCTTTGTATATTTTAGGATCATTTAGTTCAGTTACTGCATTTTAGGTATTTATTGTTTTTGTAGTTTTCATAATCTTAGAAGAAGAAATTAAGCAAAAAAAACAGAAAACAAAGAATCCGCAAGCCAAAAGTCGTTTGACAGCGCCGCTGGCATAACCCATGCAGCTGACCTTATCTTTTCCAGCGGCGCTAGACGAGGACAAGAAGAAAAATCAAAGTACCAAGTCAACGGCGTTATTTCAAAATTCTCAACAAAAAACGAGGTTCGCCTACAATTGTTTGATCAAAAATGCCAAGAATATTTGCTTTGAGATTAATACATAGAAAACATCAAACATTAATGCAAAATTCAATATCGTGAAGATCATTAATAAAAATTTAAGTACGAAAAGAAATAAAAAGAAGAAGAAATCACAACAAAGAAGAACATAACCAATAGTGCTTGTCTCGCTATTCATTTCCATCATAATCACAATCTCTGCTCCTTTTTGCTTTTTGTTTTTTAATTTCTAGTGGAATGATGCTGACATTGTTTTTCTAATTAATATATGCTTTTGCTCGTAGATTATGAAATTTATATATTTTATCAGGACATGCCCGTCTTAGGAAGGAGACTAGATATGCGACCGTCCGAAGCCATCGTCAAAATTTTTTTTTTCACAAATAGGACCCATAAAAAAATTATAACGTAATATTAGAGATACTTTTTATTTTCGCCCAGGACGTCTAATATTGTTGAGCCGGCCATGTGTGTCTTCAACTACATTTACCACAAAGCTCTCCCTCTAAGCCATAGGCTGAGCAACAATTTATCAAAATTAGGTTCTTTAAAAAGGTAGGATATAATAAGGAATTGAGTGGTGTAAATTCAACAAACCAGTGGAGTCGTATTAGCTTTGGAGATTGTCTGGTGACTTAAAGCCAGGACCGGCCCAGGACTAAAGCCCAAGAAGCATTTGCTTTAGGTATCAACTTGTTTATTAAATTTCAGGGGCATCATTTTCTAGCTGTGGCTTATAGTAACGCATGATTCATTAAAATTTCACTGTCTTTTTTTTTTGTCGGCTAGTCAAGTGGTATTAAACCACAACACTCCTTCTTACACTACAAGGGTTCGAAACCCTCACAGGGATTTTGGTGACATGGAAGAATGGCCACTTGTGCCAAATTATCCTGTCAAGATTTCACTGTCTAACTAGATCCTGCTAGGGGCATACTTTAAAAAAAAATTATAATTTTTTGTTTTGCTTTAGGCACACCTAAGGTTTGGGCCGGGCTAAAGCTCATAAAATATGGGCTTTATGTATCCAATATTAAGCAAAATTCAGGAGCATCTCTCTCGATCAAAAATTTAGGATATTTTTTAATACACTTTTTAAGTTAATAAATATTCTGAAGCGTTTTTTTTATAAACCAATAAGTCTAACGCATTTTTTAATTTTTTTTAATGGTTCACACGTGTCCATTTTTTAAACTATCATTTATTTTATTTCTTTTTATGGTAAATAACAATAACTTTATTTTAGCTACCTAGTTTAATTTATTTCCTTTTATGATAGTTTATTTTATTTCCTTTTATGATAAATAAAATAACTTTATTTAATTAAATTAAATTAGGAAAAAAATCACAAAAACAAAAAAAAATTGTTCATCTTTCCGGTTATTCTTTCTTATCCCTTAGTATTTGTTTTTTTTTTTGTTCCTCTTAATTTTTAGTTTTTCTACTTCTTCCACTTTTGCTTCTTTTTTTTAAATAAATACTTTGGGTTGTGTTTGACAAAAAAAAAATTTAAATTCGTTTTAGGCATCATTTAACATCTGACAACCCTGGGTCCAAGAACATAAAACATCGAAATCCTTCTCGTAGATTAAGTTTCTTGCATAACAATAAACTGAGTTTAGAGGGAAATAGAAAAATATATTACTAAGTTTTCTGAAGAAGATAATAAAACTAGAAAGCCTTTTTTCTCCCATCGCCATTTCTATTCGAAAAAGTTCCAAAACTAGAAGACACATCCTCAAGCAAAGCATCATTCATGGCATCTCTTAGATTATTCTCATCCACAGCATCATAAAAGCATCCACGTCTCTTCACCTCTCTTATCAGTTTTGCCCAAACCGAACCACTTAGTGCCAAAGTTGTCTCATTCCCAATAACCCATAAACAGTGCCTAGCTCGAGTCAGCGCCACGTTAGTTCTTTGACGGTTACTTAGAAATCCCACTTTGCCGTTACCGTTACTTCTAACGGTAGAGGTGATGATAATGTCTTCTTCTCCTCCTTGAAATCCATCTACGGACCGAACATTTAAACTGAAAAGGTGATCTGGTAAGGAAGTGTACTTATCTTGGATCATGTCTTCGATTGCTTTTACTTGACCTTTGTATGGTGAAATAACTCCAACACTCATCTTCATTCTTTTTTCACTTGATACTGTTTCAAAATTAATCAAAAATTGAATAGCGAAAAAAGATTAAATATATAATTTCTAATCAATAAAAGTTATATAAACGATTAAATATAATTTGAAAATCAAAGCAATTTAACCATGTTCTTAGGACTATGTCTAGGGACTGCTATAATAGAGGGCATAGATGGGCATTCGCCGCCTACGTCCGGGAATTTTTTTCTTGCTAAGTAAAAATTTTTTATAACTCCCCTAAATATTTTTTGCCCACACTAACTATTTTCATCCCCAAAATCATCTTTTCCGCCACCTACACCTAAACCCTAAACCTAATATGTACACCCTAAATCAATAAAAATATAAACATTATTTGAAAAGAATAAATACAATATGACAATTAACAGCAACTTGAACCATGTTCTTGGGAATATGTATATAATATGTCCATCAGAACCACACTCTTATTTTCTACAACTTAAGCTGAAACCTTAAATTCATTATACCTTTGAAAAGATTAAAAATAATTTGAGAAATAGCATCAACTTCAACCATGTTACTCGGACTGTGTCCATCATCACACCGTTCTTACCGCTAGATAATCTTAAACTCTAAACCGTAAACAATAAATTTTAATCCTAAAACCTAAAACAATGAAAAAAGAGTATACCTTTGAAAAGATTAGATATAATTTCCGAAATCACAACAACTTCAGCCATGTTTTTAGGACTATATCCATCCCCAAACTCTTCTTTTCCGCAACCTACATTGATAAAAGAAAAAGAACCAAACATGTATCCTTGAAGAAACTTCTTTTGATAATGGCTTTCTTGAACAATCTCAGCGTTCATGATTCTTCCACCATAAAACTCATTGTTTGGGAAACGACTTATCGAAGGATGCATTCGATATTGAACATTAAGCAAATGTTTGTTATGGCCAAGCAAAACCAATCTCTCAAACAAGCTTCTTCCGAATTTTGCCTTTTCACAATCATTACTATGAACCATTGCAGGTAACTGAAGTTCATCTCCTATTAGAACAGCATGACGCAATCCATGAAGTTGCAATGCAGCAACTGATTCACTTTCTTTAAGTTGAGCCGCCTCATCGATCACAAGAAAATCTATACTTCCTGTCCTAAGCTGACTAAGTTCGGAAGCACCTGAAGCTGTGCAGAAAATTATGTCTGCATTTTGAAGACAAAAATCTCTTATAACTTCGGTTTCCGAAAAGTCTGGAATCTTAAACTGTTTTGGAAGCAAAGCTAAAGCCGGAAGGCAATCAACACTGATGAACTTTTTGAAAGATTTGAATTTGTCACTTCCATCTTTGAAACCAACTCCAAGAGAATCTTCTTGTAAGAAAGATCTAACTCTTTGGAGAGCTTTACGAGCTGATATCATGTTCTTCACATCTTCAGATGAAACGAAAGACTTCGGCAGATGTGTGTACAAATTTACCATATATCTCTCCAGTTCTTCACTAACGCCATTAAAGGTTTTCCTTACAAATTCTATGAGTGTAAGAATCTTTACTTTTTTTTTCTTCTCCTTCTTCGTCTTCTTCTTCTTCTTCTTCTCCGTCTCCTTCTCCTTCTCCCGTTGTACATACTCATTGTAAACAGAACTTGTCTTCTTAAGAAAATGTATCAAATACTCAAGCTTTTGCTTCCATCCCGAAGATGGTGAAAACAGATTATTAAGTATAGCAATACGCTCTTCAAGAAAAACATCGAGAAGATCAGATTTCTTGTCTATCCCGAATCTCTCTCTGTTTCCCGCTAAAACAACATTCCCCAGCCCATATGTTGTTGGATGTTTTGATGAAGAACAATCTTTAAATAAGGACAAGAACCTAGAAGTTACTTCTATAACAGCATGGTTTGTGGGAGCACAAACAACAGTTCTGCAACTTAGCTTGATAAGGGCAAAGAGAAGAGTTGCGACGGTCTTTGTTTTGCCAGTACCAGGAGGTCCCCATATTAGTCTCACAGTGTTCTTATGTCTACAATTTATTGTCTTAAGGCAACTTAAGATTGCAGCTTCTTGGGAAGAATTCAGTTTTGTGGAACGGATTATATCTAAAATACTGTCGGAACCCTTGAAATCACTTACAGAACACACACATTGTTCTGTTGCCTACAAGCAAAACAACACATCACCAACTTGAAACATAAAATAGAGTTATGTTCATATGTTAAAAAAGAATACAATTTAAAAAGAAAAACACAACCGTTTATTTTACAAAGAAATAAATTTACTGTTAAGTTAGCAAAAGCAAACATTTTTATTAGAGCCCTCAAATAGCCCAAAGACTATCCGTTCGCGGTTTTTTTTTAAAGCCCAAAGACTAAATTAGCGGACAATTTTAAGCTCATGCAGGCTTTCAATAAGAAATGTTTAAAACCATACCCGCACCGCGCAGATAAGCCTTAACTACAACCTTGTTCACGGGCTGGCCCGTAATTTTGTCCAATTTTTTTTTTAAAATATGCATAATTTGTTTTTCTCAAATTTTTTAAAATACAGAAATACATATTTTTGGATGATGTCATCGTTCGGGCGGGTCTTGTAATTTGGGAAAGTGTAGCTTTTGGGCAGTGTAACTTATGAACGGGTGAAGTTTTTGGGATTTAAGTAATGGGTGGCGGATTTGGGATAAAATGCATAACTCGAGGGCGGCCGCAACCATAGCTCATGGAAAAATCTGCGTGCATGTATACCCAAAAACCCACTTTTCATTAGACTTAAATACCCATGAACATATCCTTATCTTCGTAGTGTGGGCGGGTCCGCCCATTTGACATATCTAATTTATTTTATTTTTTTTGGTTGACTAATTTTCCTTAGTTTTAGCACAAAACTTCTAGTAAGATAATTTGTCTCCAATATTTCTTTGCTAAGTAACAAGTTCAAGACTGAATTTGTGTTTCATAGGAAGAAAGTATCATTCGTTCATAATGATATAAGACAAACCCACTTTAAATCAACAAATTCAAAATCACAAGACATCAAAGAAGAACTTACAGAAGCGTTTCCATGAAGCACACTTTGAATGAGAGCCGAATTGACACCGTGCAAAGCATTCCAAATTCGAATATTTGTCGTTAAAGTCATGACGAAAACACCGAATTTAACTGAATTTTCTCCACGATAAGATATCGAACTTGACGAAAGAACAGAAATGATAAGATCAGTATCCACAGAGAATACGTATGCAAGAATTAGAGGATTCAAATCATTGATTCTTCTTGGCATTTCCTTTGTCAGTGCAATCAAATCACCACATTTTGGCTTGTACTTTTCATTACTGATAACTTCATCCTTTAAAGTTAAAACATAGAACAACTTATCTGATGTCTTTGTCTCAATAGAACGTAATTTAAAGCCAGGAGCTTTTGATAAAGATTTGATGCTCGATGACATTGCGGTTCGTGTTTCTTCAAGTAGATGAGGAACAAAACACTGAAAGTATTTATCAACTGAACTAAACCTGTCTGGGATGGTCTTTATCTGTTACAAAAAATAAGCCATTGATGAGCAATATATCAGTGACAGAGATGGGGCTATGGAGAAGAGGCGGATCTAGAACATGTTTTAATTGGGTGAAAATAGTAAAACTAAAAAAACATTCAATTTAAAAAAAAAAAAATTATTTGATGCAATTTCAATATCCTCTAATTACATAAGTAAAATATATAAAATATAAAAGTTATTGGGTGCAAGCGGACCCGGTACCACTCCACTACCTCCGCCCCTGGTCTTGTAGCTCATATCCTATCCATAAACAGATAGAAATGAAACCAATTTGCAGATGAGAACAATTTTATTTTATTTTCCTTCTTAAAAGTAATATTGATGTCAAGACGTAATTTCCGTAGGGTGAAAAATAAATTTAAAGGATAAAAATATAATTTATAAATGTGCCTAAATCAACATTTCTTAAGAAATACACTATATAAGAAAAACTTCTCCGGTGGACGAGCACCCGGGTCGCAAAGAGCTACATCCGCCCTTGCTACGCAGGGCATCAGCCCTCCTAAAATACGGAGAAATTTTGCATGTAATTCTATGTAACAAAATTTATGTTTTTTTTAAAAAATAATTTGCCCCCTTCCTATATATTTTCGTCCTAGATTCGTTATTGAATAAAATTAACAAATACTTTAACTACAAAATAATGTACCAATAAAAAAGATATAAGAGATATAAGAACAAACCTTTTGCTTGAAGAGATCTTTGTTGAGAATATCTTCTTTAGACCAAGAAAATATTTTTTCGTACAAAGGTTTGAATTGACGTTTTATTTCCGTAACGCATCGTCTTTGTATAAGATTGTTCATCGATGCAATCACGAGAAATTGGGTTACGCTGGAAGAGTGAAGATTTAAAGAAATGGTGCAGAAGAATGAGACAAATCTAGTTTAACTTTGGTCTACTTACAAAGGAACGGAAAGTCGAAAGGTCCAGCATACTTTTAAAGTAATAATCGATTTTTCAACATTTCCAAGAAAATCTTTGTTATTGGATTTCAATTTTCTTTTTTTTTTTCTTTCTAAAAAAATTTAAATTTTCAGTTATTAATGAAAACCAATATGACACTTCGCAAGCGTAAAAGGGTAAATACAGAGTCGCCATTATAAATTAAGAGAAATTAATTCAAACGTAAAGTTTATTAATTTTACGAAGGGGTCTTGTATTAAATAAAGTCTAAGATTACTACATTAAACCAATAATTCAGCACATAAAAGTCAATAATAATCTTCATAGCAGACAGTAGAAGTGAACGTTAGGAAATTTGGGTCGGGACATTTAGGTTTCAGGAATTCGGAATTTGAAATATTTTTTGGTTTGGTTCGGATTGAAGTTGGTTTGGGGTTTCAATATAGTATTCATTCGGTTTCGGGTTCCTATTTACGTCTTTCGGAAATTTGGGAAATTCAGAAAATTTAATTAATTTTAACAAATTATTTTAATTTAGATTGTTTTTAAAAAAATTTGAATTTTTGTATTGGTAAAATTTCTTTTGATATATTATTAATATTTATGTTAAAAATTTAAATTGAAAAATTATATCTAATTTAAGATAATAAAAGTGGCAGCTATTACATTTGAAATTATCCAATATAAAATATTTACTCAATATCCGAAAGAATTTAATGCGCTTTAAATAAAATTGTTTAACAAGTTTTAAATAAAAATAGAAACAATTTGATTATAAATAAAATAAATTAAACTAAAAGACGATAATTATAAAAGTTAGAGATTTGTTGGTTACTCTAACGAAGAAACATCTAATATCTACTTTATTTATTAAAAGGGAAGTTTTCCAAAAAAAAAAACTATTTTGTAAGTATTAAAAACACTAGAAAAATAACGGAAAAATGCAAAAAAAAAACATCTAACTATCTAAAAAATGTAAAATAAGTCGCGATCTAAATAAATTGCAAAAAAAACCTTAAACTTATTAAAAATCTCCAAAAAAACCTTTTCACTAACACCGTTAAAAAACTGTTAACTTTTTTAAAAAAAAATCTAATTTTCTTAAATAAACACTTAATCAAACAAAAACATGTATATTTTACTTTTTCAAATAGAAAAATATTTCTTTATTTTGACTTTAAACAAATAATTGTTCTAAAACTTTAAAAAAATTGACATGACATGAGTTTTCTTCCGGTGAAAAAACCTAAAACATAGTGAAATTGGAAGTTAAAATGATTGAATAAAGAACGATTGAGTACGGATTTTCAATCCATAACACATTTTTTTTTAGAATCCATAGTTTTATCTCCCAAAACAAAAAAAATTATAAGTCGACAAAAAAAAATAAAGAAAATTTATAAACCCTAAAAAATTAGTAGGAAGAAAGTCACGTGTATTTCTAATTTTTTTTTATGTTTTTATACACTTCAACTGTTTGTTGCTTTTTAAAACCAAACTATATACAATCTTTATTTTAAAATGTTAAACATCAAAGTGTTAGTATTGTTTAAAAGAAAAAAAAAACAGTAAGGCGTTAGATTTATGTATTTTATAATTGTGTAACCAAAACTATTGTGTTTTGTATTCCGTCAAAATACTAACACCGTTAAAAGTAAGATGTTTTTGCAAGTTCTTAATAAGTTCGATGTTTTTTTTTTTTGCATTTTATTTAGTTCGAGATTTATTTTGCTATTATGAGATTTATTTTTCAATTTTCCCCAAATATAATTCAGTAATTATTATTATAAGATATTTCATAACATTTATTTGTTTATATAAAAAACAAAAATTGTGAAGCTATTAATGAAATAATTAATTATTATATTATTATTAAAAATTTAAGATTTTTGACAACAAAACTTTTTAAAAAATACATAATTAAAATAAATTTTCACTAAGTGTGCCAAAATTTTAGGAAAAAAATAAAACAAATATTACCATGTCAAAAAAAAAAAAACAAATATTACCGACAACGGCATTGCTTCGTGGATGTTTCGAGGTAAAAGTCCAGCAAATACAAATGGAATGAAACATTGCATGATATCATGACAATCATAATTCTTCTGTCACTAAGAATCTACACTCTCAATAATCCAATCAAAGATTGTTTGTTATGAATACTCATTTAAACGATAAACTGAGATCGGATATTTTCCGTTCGCCCGTGCTTGTAGTTGTTGTCGGGCACACCTACCTAACAAGTTCAATCCTGACTTTATTAAATTGACTTTCATATCCCCTTCGATATTTAGTAGTCATGTCTAAAAAAATATTTTCAGCATGCATAGAATCCAAATTATGTTGTTACAAGAAAAAAAATCAAAATTATGTTTCAATAAGTGAAGATTTCAATATGACAAATTCTAAAATATATTATTTTTATTTCAATTGTGTTGGTCACGGTTCCGACTCAACAATATTAGAGGCTCACTGCGAAAATAAAAATTTTCTCGAATATTACATTGCAGTTATTTTTATGGGTCCCTAATACCATATTTTATGGATCCTATTTGTAAAGAAAATTTTTCTTTTGCGGTGGATCTCAGGTGGTCGCACCTCTCGCCCGCCCTCCTAGGTCAGCCCTGGTTGGCTACCACAATCATTTATACGATTATGTAAGTTTCCACCACAAGTTTTAATTTTTGCTGCACTGTAATCTAAAAATTGTGTCAATAAGAAATCACTGTTTACTTCAGGACCAGGTAGTTGACCATCAAAAAAAAATTTATCCTTAGTAAACAATGTCGCACTTCGAAAAAAAAGATGATCGTTCGGTTGAAAACGTTTATAGATAAAACCAACTCGATTATCATCCATGTTTCAATTGGAAGACATCAATGTTATTTTAAGAGTACGAATATGATAATCTTTGATGTGTAGACCAAAAATATAACATACGAAGCTGAGAAATCACTTATTGTCCACATCAATGTTGCACCAATCATAACATTTTATATCATGAAACACATCATATGTTATTATATAGTGTTTGTCGTCTTCTCAGATTAATACAACTTCTGAAGTCTTTCTATTAACGGTAAATACCACATCGTCTTCGAAACAAAATTTATCAATTTACCAAAAAAAATTGTTTCAGTGATGTAGTCTTCTAAAAAAGTAAAGATATGGGGGGGTTAATAGCCGAAACACCCTTATTACAANGGGTTAATAGCCGAGACACCCTTATTACAAAAAGGTTTTGCTCGGACAGACTAGTAAAAAAAGCTTTATTTGTTTATTTATTTTTTAAACATTAAGTGCGAGAAAAGACTCTTTTACCCTAAAAAAAACCGCCGAAAATCTTCTTCTCCTCGCGCTTTAACACTCTCTTGCACTCTTCTCATTCCTACTCAAACGTCTCAAAA
>OVAW01001044.1:0-10759 GCA_900406365.1 Heliophila coronopifolia | reverse complement strand
CTGTCGGGATAAATACCGTAAATCTCTAGGTTTTGGTTATGCAAACTTCACTAACGATAATGATGGTAAATATAATTCTCTATTTCTTGAATTGCAAGTTACTTAATAAATTGGTAAAGAATATTTGTTTTTTTCTTATTTCTTTTGCTTTGTTTTAATTTTGTGTCAAACTCTTTTTCTTTGTTTCAATCTCGTTTTTTTTTGTTAGAGAAAATAATTATCTTATGACCTCTCTCAAATTATTAGTAGAATCTATATTATTTTTTATAAACGTTTATTTAATATTGTTAAATATATTTCTACTTTAATAAATAAACAAAAAAAGGAAAAGAAACATAAATATAAACTTTGAATATACTAAAAAGATATAGACCCTAATTGATACATAAATAGAAAAAAAAATATTTGAATCGGAATTTTTTCACACGTATTATTTTAAAATTAGTGTATACTTTTATACATCTTTGAAATTATATATTGTATTTTTTATTTTCTTGTCAACATATATATACATGTTTGATTAAAAAACTTGATTCATTTTTGCAGCTCTCCGAGCAATGAAGGAGTTGAACTACACTCCCCTCTTTGACAAGCCCATCCGGCTCATGATCTTAAACCGTGACCCGAGCAAGCGGATGAGCAACAAAGGAAACGTTTTCATCAAAAATCTTGATGCCTCAATCGACAGCAAGTCATTGTTCGAGACTTTTTCCAAATTTGGAACTATCATGTCTTGTAAAATTGCAGTCGATCAAGTGACTGGAGAGTCCAAGGGGTATGGATTTGTCCACTTCGAAAAGGAAGAAGCTGCTCAGGACGCAATAAAAACATTAAACGGAATGTTGATGAATGGGAAGAAAGTGTATTTGGCACACTTGATAAGACGCGAAGAACGTGACCGTGGCCAAAATATCGGTACACAACGTTTTACTAACGTGTATGTGAAAAATTTCCCAAAGGAGATTGGCGAAGACGAGCTACGAGAAGCTTTTTATAAATTTGGAGAGATTTCAAGCGTGGTTGTTATGAAAGACCATAACGGAAACTCGAAATGTTTCGGGTTTGTCAACTTTAAGAGTCCAGAAGCAGCTGCTTGCGCGGTTCAAAATATGAACCAAACTAGCCTAGGANTTGCGCGGTTCAAAATATGAACCAAACTAGCCTAGGAGGGAAGTTAGTGTACGTTGGAAGGGCTCAGAAAAAGTGTGAAAGAGAACAAGAGTTGAGAAAGAAGTTTGAGCATATTAATTTATATATAAAAAATCTCGATGACAGCATTGATGATGAGAAGCTCAAGAAGATATTCAATAAATTTGGAAATATAACCTCAGCTAAGGTAGTAATTAATAATAATAATAATAATAATTTATTTATTTTATATAGAAGATACATTGTATTTAATCTGAAAACCCTAAAACAATGTAGGTTATGGTTAGTCCACGAGGAATAAGTCGAGGGTTTGGATTTGTTGCTTATTCTCGTCCTGAAGAAGCTTCAAGAGCTGTGAGTTTCTTAAAATCATCATCTTCAAGATATGAACTTACACGTATATGAAAATGCAGATGACTGAAATGCATAGGAAGATGATAGGAAATAAGCCACTTTACGTAGCTATTGCGCAGCGTAAAGAAGACAGACAAAGACACTTACAGGTTTTTTTGGATGTTAATCAAATGAGTTTATTAAAACTATGTTGTTACTAATTATGTTTGTTGTTTTTCAGGAAATGTTTTCATATTATAGAGCTACAGGTTCAATGCCATATTTGATGCCAAGTGGACCAATGCTAAGTCCACCTCTGCAGATGTATGTGGGCCAAACCGGACACAGAATGGTCCAGTCTCAGCCCATTATATACATTGTCCAGCCTTGGTACATGCCCTGGATGCATCCAGGTTATTATGGTCAGGGACACTTCTTCACACCACATCATCCTATGTACTACTATAACATGTGTGGTCCGAGTAACTGGAGCAATGGAATGCATTGGAGTGTTCCGCAAGGAATGCCATATATGAATGCATATTGTTCGAGTAATTGAATTTAATGGAATGCAATGGAGTGTTCCGCAAGGAAGTATGCATTTACCAATAAACCCTATTCATGTTCCTCATCATTACCATGAAGCTCGAGTAACTATAGGTGCTTAAGTCACATACATGTATGAACCAATTCAAGTATGAGAAGTTGTACAGGAAGGTTATTGGAGATGGATAAAGCATATCTCATGTACATGTTGGAGCCACCAGAAAGCACTCAAATATAGAGTCTTTTAAGACTATTTAAATCTGCAAAAATGTTTCTGCATAGCTTTGTTTATTTTCTTTAATTAGTTTTGTTAATAAGTCTTTCTTTACTTAAGTACAGTATTAAAACTTTGTTTATGTTTCTAACTTTGTTATGTCTTTTTTTAGTAATGGATTCTTGACACTTTGTTCATAATAAAACTACTGTCTTTTATTAAAAGTATAGATTTATGAACCTAACAAACTTATAATTTTGTCTCTTTAAATACTTTTTGCACCCCCAAATTTAGTCGGTCGGAGAGAGTTGGTTATTCCGTCGGAGTTTAAGAAAAAAAAACATATTTTACTCTCTTATTAATAGATATTTAAATATATTTACATAATAAAAAAATAGTTGAAACAAAAATTACCTAATTAGTATTAAATTCCATTTGTACACATTGAAGAAAATAATCTAGATTAATTAGCCATATCAATTTAATAGGAAAAACTTTCCTTTTCAAAATTGGTGTGTATAGAAATCATATTGTGTAAAACTAAGAATACTTTTACCTATAGTGTGAAGTTTATCCCAGGTTTGTGCAATGCGCTTACTCTCTTTTCAGATGAAGACTCATAATCCGAATGTTCAGCTGCACTCAGTCTCTAGTTTTTGCTACTTCTGTTTCTCTGCCAAGAAGTATAGCTGGCTTGGAATGGCTTCTCTTTGCGAATGTAATTGCTAAAATTTTGGAATCTTTATAGGATCTAGGATTTTTTCTGTGGCACTGGACCGTAGAGAATCTATATTTTTCTCAATTACTAGAGATGACATGAAAGCAGTTGGTTGTGTCAAAATTCATTGATCATCTCTTTTCTGCTTGGTGGTAATATCCATCGAGTCTTTTCTATAGATAAACTTATTTTGAGCTATAACATTCTTGCGCGTTGGAGGTATTGCACCTCAGAGCTTGGAATCATTACCACGCAGCATCTGTGAGTGTCTCAACTGTATGAATTGGGCTACTTGTAAGGCAGTTGCTGATGTATTAAACGGGCTACACTCTTATAGCTCTCGAGGCTTGTCGTTTTAATAAGGTCTCCAGTTATAATTTTCATTATGTTAAACCAAGTTCCTAGTCCAACGGTCACACAATCTCTTTAAAGAAACACATCGGCACTTTTTCACGATTTACCATCTTAGCTTATAACATAGTAGCTTTTCTCAAGCACTAAACGTCTAGAAAAACATTGCTGGGAAAAGTGAATCTGTAATATCAAACTGAAAGAGATTATGACTACTCATCTGGATCTTGTGGTTGTGGTAACAATTACAATCGTTTTGTATATATAAGGGTAGAGGTAGTTGTTTTATCCTCGAAAAGGTTTTCCGCAACATCTTAACTCTATATCAGATCGCCCTTCACGATAATAGTATTCTAAAAATGTTGTATAAACATCTAGCTTTGAAGTGTTATCGACATTTTGAACAAGGGTATTTTGTTGAAGGGATACATTCGGCTCTCGCACTGATATGTATGAACGATCAATCAGACTCGGCTAGTCATGAGTGGTATCCAGATACTGGAGAGTTGCACCACATTGCTCATTCAATTAAATTGCTCATATGTCGTCACCTCAACATTATGAGGGGTCTGATTTGGTTATGGTCAGCAATGTTGATTTCTTGCCAATAACGCTTGTGGGTTTGATTGCTCTTAGTACAACTCATGCTAAGATCATTTTAGATAATGTTCTTGTCTGTCCATCTATAACCAAGTCTTTTCTTACGACTGCTTATCCTTGTAGTTTTGAGTTTGTAGTAATGGTATGTATGTGAATGACAAGGTCACAAGTCAGGTCATCATTTGGGAAAAGAGAATTGATGATTTATATGTGCTGGACAATCAGAAAATTGCTGCATACTATCCAAGTCTTAAAATAATTGCTAGTGAGGATGTTTGGCATTTAAAATTGGGTCATCCACACCGAGCTGTCATTCACCATTTGCTTCGCTCAAAATCTTGTGTTGTCAATAAAAAAAGTCGTAGTTTGTGTCAAGGTTTTCAGTTGGGTAATGTCCCCCTTTTCAGTCATCTGAGTTTGTAGCATCTCGAGTTTTTGAACGAATCTACTATGATTTTGTGGGGTCTGCCTCCTGTTTGTATCTACTCAAGGATTCAAATTTTATGTGATTTTTAGGACAACAAATCTCGTTTTACTTGGTTTTATTCACTAAAACGAAAAATCATATTTCTATGATACGTTTGTGTGGTTTCAAATCTTGGTGGAAAATCAATCGGATGGTGGGGGTGATTTTATGAACACTCATTTTATTACTCTTTACTTGAAGATAAAAATGTTAAACATATTGTTTTTTATCCACATAGGCCTCAGCAAAATGGATTTGCTGAACAAAAACATCGACATATAATTGAACTAGGAATGTCTATGTTTTTCACAGTCGTCTTCCACAAGTGATGTGGGTTGAGGTGCTTTTTACTGCAAGTTTTTATCAATCTTCTTTCGACTTCTACTTTACCGGAGAATCAAAGTCTATATGAAGTGTTAACTCAGCTTGCTCCGAATTACACTGCTTTAAGAGTTTTTTTTCTGTTTTTGTTAATCTTCGTCAGTATGCTCAGAAATCAGAATAATTTCAATCCAAAGTCTTTACCGTGTGTTTTCTTGGGTTACAACGAGCGATTTAAAAGTTATTTTTGCTATCACCCACCGTTTACCAAATTCTACATTTGTCAGCATATTATTTTCAAAGAATCTACTCATCATATAATCTTATATGTCTCCATTGATGAACATTTGGAGTAGTCGTTTCTGGAATCTTTGACTAGTATTTCTTTTTCTGTTTCTATGGATAATGATACACCAAATATGTCAAATCAACTACTTGCAAAATTACCTACGGCAACAATCACCCTTCTTGATGATTATACTCATTGCAGTAAGTCCTGAATAGCAAAATTTCGAGGGTGGTGAATAGAGCAGAATAGAGGATATTTCTTCTCATCGATTTGATCGCTCTTTGGTTCTTTCTAGTCAGCCTTTCATTGCGTATGATGCATCTAAACCCAATCCTCGGTATGTTCTTTTAGCTGTTAAAAATTCATGTCATGAACGTAAAACTGTGAAAAAACTCTTAAGGTTAAAAGTTGGTGTCATGCTATGACAGAGGAGATTGATACTCTTCATGAAACAAGTGCTTGGGAATTGGTTGCCTTACCAAAGAATGTGATAGAGTGTCGATGGATTTTTAAAACCAAATTATTGGCTGATGGTTCCTTAGATTAAACTCAAATCTCGCTTAGTTTCAAAAGGGTATGAGAAAGAAGAGGGTATTGAATATGTTGAAACATTTAGTCTGGTTGTAAGAACTACTACGGTTCGATTAGTGTCGCACATTTTCTCTATACATCAATGGCTATTAAGGAACTTTATGTGAAATACTTCTTTTTACACGATGATATTCAAGAAGTGTACATGTTTAAAAAACGTTCAACCAACTGTCAAAATCATCGACTAAAATAGAGTATCGTTCCTTGTTTGCTATGGCTTCAAATCTTACTTGGCTTACTTCTCTTCTTCGTGAATTGGGTATTAAGAAAATTTCTCTTTCAGTTCTTTATTGTGATAACCTTTCGGCTATGTATTTAACATACAATCTAGTCATGAATTCTCATTCGAAAGATTTAGATATCTACTATCAATATGTTATGGAGCGAGTTGTCCTTAAGGAGCATGAGGTGAAACATATTTTTTGTAGTTCATCAATTGGCCGATATTTTTACAAAGTCTCTTCCGCTCCAACCCTTCTTTTATTTGCGTATCAACTTGGAGTCAACATAGCACCCGATCCAAATTTGAGGAGTGTATTGACAGTACTATCGTTAGAAGCAATCTAGTACATCGAATGCGATATTATGGAGAAACGAAAACATAAGATTATAACCGGAAACAATTTTAAATACTCGTCTCTTTGTATCGTTCTGCTATATGAAATACAAAATATTATTATCTTGAATATGCATTCATCTCTTTGAGAAAATCTATAACGAAGGTATAGTTCAACACAATCTTTTGGTTCAGTTAGCATCTAATAGGACCATCCAACTCTAACATTTGGATACGTAAGTAATTTAGAAAAAAAATCATTGTAGATTTGTGTGAAACAATATTCTTTGTTTGATATTATTCTTTGGATTCAATGAAACTAGCTGCAAAAACTATCAACATTAACTGCCAAAAAAAAAATCTCAGCCGAAATCCACTTAGTGTATCTCATACTATTTTTTGTTAAACTGAAATTTTGTTAAACCATATCATAGTCAAAAGTTGAGATAAGACACAAAAGGTTGAGGCGTATTAGAATTAAACATGATTCTCATATATTGCATTTGTAGATTTAAAATATGTTAAATGGCTTTAAAAATGAAAAAATGATATAATTTTATTAAAGCGAAAGATGATTATGAAAGAAAGAAAAATGATTAATTAAATAAAAAAATTACAAAAATCTTAAAAAGATAAATATATATTTTAATAAGATACACTTATAGTAATCATGATGTCATACAAGATAATGTAAAAAAAAATTCTTTGATTTGTAATATTCAATAATACTATATAAAAAATAATTTGTTAAACTCTTCTTATGTAAAGATATCAATATAAAGATTATTCGTCAAAATTTATAAATTTCTCTTTTTCAATAATAATAACGGTGAACTATGTCTAAAAATCAATTGAAATCAGATATTTTAGTTAAAGCAACAACTATAATAATTCTAAGAACAAAAATCATGAAAGAAAATTAGAAATTTAAAAGTTTGGTATTATAAAGTTTAGAAACACCTTGATAAAAAAATATTTGTGCACTTGTTTTTCATTTTTGTGAATATTAAACTCTAGTATCATATGTATCAATATATAAGCATGATTTTGACTACATTATACTAAATCTAATATAGCATCATATTGGCGTTATCAAAAACATAAATTTATAATAAACAATAAATATGTAATCAGTGAGAAAGATAAAAAGTTTGAAACATTTTTATATATTTAAAATCATATCTTTGATTTTTACAGTTAGAGTTATTGAGATTTCTAATGGTTTGTGAAATAAGATTTTATCGCCGATAGATATCATTTCTTTTGGTTTTTCTCTTAATTTTTTCCCATTTTCCGTAATGTTCCATCATCACTTTAACTATTTATTTTCTCATCTTGTCATCCATGTTTTATCGTCCACTTTATCATCTTATATTTCATCTTACTATCCTAGCGTCCACCAAACTAATTTGGGTGAAATCGAAGGTATTATATATTATGCATTTAATACTTTATATTCTCAGCAATTATAAAAATGATTATTCACAAAAAAAATTATAATGTTTGCTAAATTACATGAAATATATTAAAATGATTTAAAAAAATATTATTTAATAAAATAATTGTATTTTTTTTTATTTCAAAAATAGTTTAAATAATTTTAGTTTTTTAATCCCAAATGTATTTATCTGTTACTCATATATTCAACATGCACTATCATAACAAAATGTGAATGTTTTATATGACTTTATCAGCAACTTCACAAAACAATTCTTCCTATAACAATTCTTTTACTTCAGGTCCAAAATAATTTTCTTCTTCTCAGATTTCTCTCTCTGTCCCTTCTCCCTCTGCCTCTTCGTCGCATACTCTTTGGAACTAAGTCAGCAGTTTCCCTACTCCAATTTTGTAAAAACCTATTTTTACCTATAAGTTGCAAATAGTTTTAGTTATATTAAAAAAATTTGAATTGTTTTTGTTACATACAAAATCTATTTATATTTAAATCTTAACAATATTTGGATTACAAAATAAAATGAATAATTTTTAGAAACACTTAACATTGTATTTTGGATTCTTATAAATAATTTAAGAAAATTTAGACAAATATAAATTATAATACGTATAAGATCATCTAATATATAACTAAGTATGATTATAACATCGAGTTGTCGTTCTCATAAATTTTTATTATCCATTTTCCTAAATTGTTCTTTTTCTTCTATTAGCATTCCTAACATTTTTATCAAATTATAAAATATTTACGTATTATATTTTTTGGTCAACATCTAAATATTATATTTACCAAAATAAAATAGCACAATTGGCATTATAACAAAATTATTAAAAATATATATTACTTAAATGATAACAAAAAATATATTTATCCCAATAATTACTTTGTGTAACATATAAAAAAAATTGAACATTTTCGAAGACGCCAACTCAATAATTTTAGTTTTATTATTCACAAGTTTAAAATCAACAAAAAAAACATTGAACAAGTTTTTGGTATTTTGTGTAAAAATAATACTTAATTCAACATGATTTTCTAATTTCAATGCATATTTAGCTTTTGCCTAACAAAACACCATTTGATTTTTCATAAATTTATTGGCCTTTTGCACCAAGTTCAATAAAATAATAAAACTACGTATATTACTACTAAAATATTTAAATGATTATTAAATAAACCACTAAATTATCCATACCAATGGAGTTTCATGTATCATTGACAAGCTTTGGCTTACTTGTGTTTGGATCAATTTCAACACTATGACCAATCTCACATAGTTGAGGCGCATTTACATAGCTTTGAATCTCCAATTCGGCAACCACCTTCTGATTCTCTTGATTCCCTTCCATCAACTTTCTCACACACCACAAAAAAAACTATTACTAGAGAGTAACCCATTACGTCGATTATAAAGATGTGCTTTTAATTAATATGGTTATTTTTAATTAATTATCCATTGTGATCGAGTTTTTTTTTTAATTCCAGTAAAAAAAAGATTGTTTTATATTTGATCCTTAATTTTATATAACAATAAACAGAAAAAAAATAGTATTTATAAAATACCAATCTAAGTTTTCTTTACAAACTTAACCATTTCAAAAATTTATTTTGAAAGAATTAATCTAATGTTCGGAAAACAAAAAAGAATGAATCTAATGTTATTTTGTATTCACCCATTTATTCTTTTCATTAGGATATTAGATTAGTTCTTTTTTTTNTTTTTTTTTTGTCAACAGCTCAACTGGCTGATTAATATTTAATTAATCTCCTCTACTGGAGAGACCAGGGATCGAATCCCGGTCCTGGTGTAAAAGCACAGAGGTTGCCACCATTAGGCTACTTGTCTTCCACAGGATATTAGATTAGTTCAAAATCAAAACAAAGTATAAAAAAAATTAGTATAACCACATAAAATTTCCTTTAAAATTAATTGAGATATTAATTTGAATTAGAGTTTGATTAGTTTTTACTCTGATTCGATTAATTACATATGATTCAAATGGTTGTTAAATTAATATCTGTTTTGGATTCATTTTCGTCTAACTCTGATTTGGTTTGATTCGAATTTATCTAAAGCTCTTTTAAGGGTTAAAAAAAATTATGTAATTTAGATGCAATTAGATTTTGTTTAGATAAATTGTAATAGTCTATTCGAAATTTGTTAGATTAAATTTTCAGATATATTAATTTTACTCAAATATTTTGCACATCCAAATTTTTTTTTAAGTACATTTTTATATTTCCTAGTACTTCTACTAAGAAAATGCCATTGTTTTAATTTTTATTTTTCAATAAAAATCAATATTATACAAATTTGTTTATATTAAATTTCCAATAGATTCTCATCGATTTGTGAGAGGTGACTATAATGCCAAAAAACTAACATTAACATTGTTAAAATGCAAAATCTCTTTTCTAATTTTATATTTAAATGAATTAAAACGATAGTTGGATTTCTTTTTATCTACAATATCAATTGAGTAAAACAAAAAGTTGTTTTGAAAATAGTTAATAAGGTTTTAAATGAAAAAAAATATATATCTATATACACATATGTATATAGGTTTTAAACATCCATCACAATATAAGCAAAATAATAGTAAAATATTAATAAAGTATAAATAAAATATTAGTAAATAAGTAACAAAATATTAAAACAGTATTAGAAAAATATAAATAGAAATTATAAGTGAGGTTAGCTCAATTGGAAAAACACTTTTGGCAAAGTCTTGAGGTCACAGGTTCAAGTCACGCTTGGGAGGGAATACTCTCCAATTTGGAGGGATTTAACATGCTTTAAACCCGACCCACGAAGATGTAAAGGGTTTCGGCCCAGAACTTCGAAGTTAAAAAAAAAAATATATATATATATATAAAAAATGGAATTAAATAAAATGAGAACACGCAAAAGTGAGATGACATTTCACAATTTTTTTGTTTTCGCTTCCGAAACGATTTCGATTTAAATAGGTGATACCTTAAATTCCTGAAATTTTGATTAAATGTATGTGTTAACATACAAATGGATAAGGCTGGGCAAATTTTCCATCCGAATGGGAATTTTCCGACCCGACCCTAATTAGACAATTCCCGACCCGACCCGATCCGAGTTAATTTTCCGATTGGGACGACTTTGATATCCGAATGGGAAACGGGAATTCCCGACCCG
>OVAW01001040.1:0-10777 GCA_900406365.1 Heliophila coronopifolia | reverse complement strand
ATTTCTCTAAAACGACATTTAAAAAAATACGGAGGGAGTAAATAAAAGGACCCACAATGGCAAAAATGTGTAAATAAGTGAATTTACTAAAAATTATTTTCTTGACGGATTAATTGTAGTAAGTTTAAATATTAAGTTGCAATTTGATATAATTATGTAATTTATCAGATATTATGGAATCATAAAACGATTTTGTCATTTTGGACTGTATTTGTGTTTTGTGTGTTAATTATTTTTTTTTTTTATTATTTGCAACATTATTTTATATTTTAACTTATTATTTTAGTTTTATTATTGGCAGTTACTTAATGTAATTTTTTTTAACAGATTAATGTAATTATTTAAAAAAAAAAAAAAAAAAAACATGGCGAATGATTTATTAATAAATTTTGTCATTTTTTTTAAGAATTTAATTTAGTAAAAAAAAAATTGACATAGCTACTATTTGTCTTTGTTATAATCTAAACTACGTGGCTATGCTATATTGTTACGGACTTAGATACGAATAAAATTTGTGGCTATATAACATCTTGCATAGATTTTGTCTGCGAAGATTTAGTTTGTTTGCTACAGATGAATTTGTTTTTTTTTCTCTCTCTAATGCCACAAAAATATATGTGGTTGTTAGTGACAAACTAGCAGCACCCTGTTAGTTATTTTATAAGTTTTGGTAGGATTTTTTTTTTAAATCCTTAACAATTAACATATATATATATATATATTTGAAAATAATTAGTTTAAAAAAATATTATGTTAGCAGCCTTTCTAAACTTTTAATAAAAAATTTGCATTTGTTGTACTATTTTTCATCAGCACAACACATGACAGTAGACCAATTTTTGGGGTGTCGAACTTTTGATATATAGTATGCGCTAGTACATTCTAACAATTAGACCAAAGAAAATTCGACTATTCTTTGAGACTTTTTTGGATTTGTCATTATATATATTTTAAAACATTTTTATTATAATTAATCTTTAAAATATTGTTTTCATTTATGTTTAAATAACTAAATAAAAAATTTATAACCAAACTATTTTTTTTTTATCTTAATGATTTTTTATGGAAAAAAAAACTATAATTTGGGTTTTTTCGCTTACGAACCCGGAGCAACCGTCCCTTAGCCTCTACACTTAAGTTGGGCTTGTAAACTAGATGCAAACCAAAAGAGTAGAGCTACTACACTCGCTAGAGTTCCCACGGAAAAAAAAAAACTCATAATTTTCTTAAATAAAAATATATTAAAAGAGAAAAAAACTAATTAGGTTAACTTTGGATAAATCATTTGTAAAAAAAGTTATTTATAACAAAATTAAAAAAAAAAGTTAGAGAGGTTTAAAAAGTATGTGAATATGAACTGAAACTCAATTTATAGTATAATAAAATTGCAGATGTCAACAAAAACATATATTAAAACTATACTTTAGCATTTAACAGAATCCATTATATTTATAAAATGCATTAAAATAGAATCACCCAAAAATGTTAAAATATTCAATCTCAGCTATTATTAATACCATGCAATATTAGCAATTTACTCTACAAATCTTCTTTTATAGTAATTAATTTTCGTCTTTTTCTTACATTAACATACAAAAACAAAACATAACCATTGTGTTATCTCTAAACCAAAAACCAAACTACCATTAGCAAATTGTAACCAAGATTCCATTTACATTCTTTTGAAAATTCTTGTATCCACTAATATTCAGAAAATGTATAATTATTAACTATCTATATCCATATGTTTTATATTCTATTAACTCTAAAGTCATTCGAATATTTTTATTCTTTAACTAGATACACAAAGTTTAGAATAAATGTGTATATTAAAGAATGTATTCAGTGTATGCAAATTTTCAAATTAAAGTATTTAACTAATTTACTATATTTTAAAAAGTATAATGTAAACAATTCATTAAAAATATTATCTAATTATATCCACATAAACTATATAAAGTGAATTTAAACCACATAAACAACAATTACAACCATTTTAAACTACAACAAATAACATTTTATATTTTTTTAAACAATTATAATATATCTCCAACTTTTAATTTGCAGAGAATTAACATAAAATTCAGACCAAAATTATAAAAAAAAAGTTAACTAACATATATTTTTCATCTTTTATTATTATGATTTATGCTATTAGGTCTTTTAGTTTTAAATAAATAAAAAAACTAACCAATAATACTTTTGATACTGTATAGTCTAATAGTTGTAAAAAAAAAAATTAGAAAAAAATTCAACAGTATAATAGAAAAAAAATCTGGCATTATAAATATTCAGATTATTGTAATAAATAACAGAAACTAGAATGGAAGATAGACAATGACAGCTGCTGTTACTTTCTATGTAATCCTTACACTTACACAAATTTATTTATTTTATTATTAAATATTGTTAAAAATATCCACTTGAAATAAATAACTATTAATAAAAATTATATAAAAACTGATGCGAAATACAAAAAAAATATTGCATTTAGTACTTCTCTTTTATTGGAAATATATAAAAATTATTTAATCTAACGATTCTCTCTCTCATCTCTCTCTCTCTCTCTTCTATCGTCTTCTTCTTCTTCGAGCTCCGAGCAGAGAAGAAGAGAAAAGGAAGCTTTGGACTGCACTGTGCATCCCATGGAGCTTCTCTGATTTACTATCCTACGCATTTCCGCATAGTTTCGGTTCTTTCATGGACTCTTCTTCTTCTATATCCAAGGAGGAACTGGTTGATTCTGCATTTGAAGAATCGCGTCTGTGACTTGTCGATTCATAAGCGATCTCGAAATGATTTGTTATTGGAATTCGAGATTTGCTCAACTATTCTTCGCCGCGACGGCAGTCATCATTATAACTCCGTCGTTCCATTCGAATCCTCCGGCGGTAGCGATCCGATCCTCTCATCTCGACCTCCGAACTCCGCCGTCGGATCTGAGCTTGCTTTCCTTCAGAAAATCTCCAGTGTTTCGCAATGCAGGTGAATGTCTCTCCTCAACCGTAGATTCCAGCGTCTGTAATCCATCGCTAGTCCACGTGGCAATCACGCTTGACGTTGAGTATCTCCGTGGCTCAATCGCAGCCGTTAATTCAATTCTTCAACACGCCACGTGTCCAGAGATCGTCTTCTTTCATTTCATCGTCTCCGAAACGAATCTAGAGTCGTTGGTGAGATCGACTTTCCCGGAACTGAGATTTAAAATTTACTATTTTGCCCCTGAGACTGTTCAAGGTTTGATTTCTTCTTCCGTTAGACAAGCTCTCGAGCAGCCATTGAATTACGCTAGAAACTACCTTGCCGATCTGCTCGAGCCTTGTGTTAATCGTGTAATCTACTTGGATTCGGATCTCATTGTTGTTGATGACATCGCTAAGCTCTGGAGAACAAGTCTAGATTCGAGAATAATCGGAGCTCCGGAGTACTGCCACGCGAATTTCACTAAATACTTCACCGGAGGATTCTGGTCCGATGAGAGATTCTCCGGTACATTCCGAGGAAGGAATCCTTGCTACTTCAATACGGGAGTAATGGTGATAGATTTACAGAAATGGAGAGGAGCTGGATACACGAAACTCATTGAGAAATGGATGGAAATTCAGAAAACTGAACGGATTTACGAACTCGGCTCACTTCCGCCGTTTCTTCTGGTTTTCGCCGGTCATGTAGCACCGATTTCACATCGGTGGAACCAGCATGGACTCGGTGGTGACAATGTTAGAGGTAGCTGCCGTGATTTGCATCCTGGTCCAGTGAGTTTGCTACATTGGTCTGGTAGTGGTAAGCCATGGTTAAGACTAGATTCTAAACAGCCTTGTCCATTAGATACACTATGGACACCTTATGACTTGTATCGACCCTCCCAATGACGCCAAAGTCTCGCCGGAATTTCGTAATCAGCCGGTAAATTTCTCAACTTAAAAGTCTATTTTTTTAAAGCTTAATTTAATAGTTGAATTTATTTTGTTTGTTTGCTCATCAGTAGTTGAACCACTAGCCACCGACTTAACCTGCTCTAGTTTTGAGATTTTGCATTTGGCTTTTTCTCCCTTTTGAGTTTATGTGAAGCTTAAACTGTAGATTGTTTGTATAATTAGAATGTCTCTTGTTTTGTCTAATTGATACACCATTGTTGTTCTGTCGGTGGATATGATATGCACAGTGTGCAAATGTCAAATGAGTGGCTCCTACTAGGGTTTCAGAAAAACACAGTACCACAATTATAATGACCATTGTCTTTTTTGATGTCTTAATAGCTCAAAGTGGCTCTTACTATGGTTTCATGAATGTTCATCAGAAAAAAACACAGAATCACAATTATAGTGTGCATTTGTCTTTTTGCAATATCATGATTCCATTAGGGTTTTAGGTGACTGTCTAAAAGTTTCTGCAATTTAGACATTTTCTTGTGCTTGTTAGTGTCATAACTATGTTTAAGAGAGGTATGTTTAACTACTAATTAGATAAAAACATAAGGTTTTAGATAAAAGGGACATGTGAACAACTTTATCTTCACCATCCCTATTAAGACAGCTAATTTAGAGTGTTACAAAACTTGGTCTCTTTGTTCTTGTGTTGGTATCTAAAAATAAGTGTAACCCCACTTTCTCTTTTGTTCTTTATAAAAAATGTGGGGACCAATTCTTTTTAGACCCCTTTGATAGGTGACAATGGCTCTTAGAATCTAATCATTGATTGGCTTGAGCCAGCTGGTTCTGTTCTGGGTCTGATTCTGACCATCAAATGTTTTTATTCGAAGTATCTGATACATTTACTTTTTATTTTTCATTGTTAAAAAGCAGCCAGTGGTGTGCTATGTGAAGAGAGTAAATGAGGTTTCATTGGTCTTGACCGGTTCGGTTTGGAATAGCTTTTGTTGTAGAAGATGTAAATCCTTTCCGGTTAATGGGGTTTGGTTAAGGGACGGTTTAGTCAAACCGGAAATATGATTAAGGTTTGTTGGCGGGTTGGATCATTTTTGTTGAGGAGAAGAAAAAAGAGTTAGGATATTCACGTGGATTAAATTTTTTGTTATTTTAATCATACTATTAATTAGTATTTTTTATTGCGTATTTTTGTGCAAATACTTCTATTTGTGTCCCTTTGTTTAAAAAAAAATTATTTGTGTTCCTCTTGTAGCATCATTTACACATGGCCTGTCCCACGAAATATTCCTCTATTAGTGTCGGTCCAAAAAAAGTCAATAGATTTGTCTAAATAAATATTCTTTCATAAATGAGAATAAAATGTTGCCGTTAAAAATAATTGTATATGCCAAAAAAAAAACTTTTATAGAAATATTACAATGTTCTACTACTTATTAAAATATAAAGTCAAGTCATTTTTATGAAAAAAAGACACTGAACATAAAAAATTACAATTTTTCATTAAAAATAAAAATTGAAGAAAATTTAACGATAAATCTATTAACCAAACAAAATTTTCAGAAATTAGTTTGACGGAAAAAAATGTTTTTCTAAAAGAAATTAATAACTAATAAATATTTTTTATTAAAAAAATACAACTTACATAAAAAAACTAAACAGACAAAAATAAATAATAATTCTTTTCTCAGAATTATTTTTTAAATGATTAATGACAAATTTCTCGAAAGACAATAAAATTCATATTTAATTTAATTAAATAAATATGAATTTAATAAATCAATTTCCCAAAATTTTAGAAATTATTTTTGACAAAAATCCCAAATTTAAATAAATTTTTAATACATAAATTTTATGATCATACAGATTTTTTTTTTTTAAGTTTAACAAAATTTAAAATCTAAAATAATACTCAAGTTAAGTTACAATATTAAATACAATATAAATAATAATAAATACAAAACAAGCATCATAGCTGCTTTTTGGCCATTGTGACTAGTCAATGAATAAGTCTTGCCTTTAATTTAAGGCTTATTATAGACAAAGTAAGAAAGTTCGGCTTATTCTTGTGTACAAAATGTAAGAAGAGCTCCAGCTTCGGTTCAATTGCTCAAATGGGTTTGAAGAAGCTTCCTCGCAGCTAATATAAACCCTGTCAATTTTCCCATTACAAAACTAATGAGTTTTTAAAGATACATGTTTGTCTGAGATTTGAGAAGAACAAGACTTGCCTAGAAACAGAGGAGAAGGTCTAGTGGGTCTTGACTTAAACTCTGGATGAAATTGAACTCCAACATAGAATGGATGCTCATTATACTCAATCACCTGTTATACCCAATCAAGTGATTAAATATAGAAAGACCAGATCAGACCAGATCAGACCAAACCAAACCAGACTAGACCAAACAAAACCAGATCAGACCAGACCAGACCACAAATGATTATGCATATTGATGTTTTTACTATACCTCAATTCGGTTTCCTGTATCATCTTTGCCCACAAGACTTAAACCGCCTTCTTCAAGTAACCGAGCTATATCTGGATTCACCTATCATCATCAAATCAACACACTTTCTTCTCATCACTATCATCAATTCTGTTTATAGAATGCCTAATTATTAATGAGAATCCAACCTCGTATCGGTGTCTATGCCTTTCGTCTACATAATCAGCGTCACCATATCTGGTAAATGTCCGGTGAAAAACAAGTTAACTACAACGAATCTCAAGGAAATGGCGAAGATAAATGTAGTTAAACATACAGTTTTGAAGTGAGAGAGTCTCGGTTCTGAAAATGCGTTCTTCGAGTTCCTAATCTCATTGTGCTTCCCATATGTGTTCTTGAGCCCTGCGGTGATATAAAAATCGAATGAGAGGATGAACAAACTCCACTGATAGGTTTCTGAATACATACTTCTGGCATGAATATAACAAAGGGATCAGATGTCTGAGCATTGAACTCGGTGCTATTTGCTCTTTCGAAACCCAAAACCTGGAACCAATTTCAAAGAGTTATATGAAGAAAGCTAAAAAGAACTTGGAACAGAGCAAGATGAAGTTATTTCAAAGTTTCTTACAGTTCTAGCAAACTCAATTACTGCTATTTGCATCCCCAAGCAAATCCCAAGATAAGGAATTTTGTTTTCTCTGGCGTATTTCGCTGCTAAAACCATTCCGCTCACGCCACGATCTCCAAAACCACCAGGAACTAGAATACATTCTGCGCTCTGTCAAAATAAACCAAAGACTATATTGTCGGCAAACAAATCTCTTCTTTTCTCTAGACAAGTAGAATGGTTATGAACTAAATCAAATCTTAGACATAGCAGCGAAAGCTGAGACAGAAATTCTCACCTTCAAGATCTTCCAAGCAGCAGCATGTGCTTCTGGAGTCTGCAAAGGAGAAAGTGATGCTTTAAAACTCTGGATCAGAAAGATTCAAGAAGATGAGAGTCATCAATAGTATATACCGCTTTTTCACTTTCGTCTTCAAGATCTGAAGCTGCAATCCATTCAATCTGTGGCTTCAATGAACATGCGACACAGGCATGGAGAAGAGCCTGCGACAAAGAGTAAAGTATGAAAACCAAACCACACCAAATTCAATTTGTAGACGACCAAAGTCTAAAACTCATTTCTATACCTTAACAACCGACAAATAAGAATCAGTTAGACCAATATACTTTCCAACCATAGCAATTCTGACCTGTAATAACAGAGGAATAGTCTCTTTGAGTAAGAAAAGTAAATGCTCTAAAATAATGTGTGCTGGTCAGAAAATACTCACATGATTTTTCAAGTTATCAAAAGACTCAGCCATCTTAGTCCAGCTATCCAGATCAGGTGCTGTTGCAACGCTGAAAGAGATGAGTTTTGTCGAATTATATGTTAGGCTGAAATTGATCATTTCAATATAGAATCCAAGAACACAATAAAAAATGAGACTAACCTGGTTAGATTCAGTTGTTTAAGAATCGAATGATGAGCATTTTGGTTCTGCAGCAGGAACACACATGAAAAACATACTTCAATAATAAAACAAATATTTCAATTTCCATATTTCTTCTCTTTAGAAGAGCCAAAAAAGCATCTAACTTACTCGAAGTAGGAGAGGAACATGCCAAATGTTTGGAACATCATGGATATTTAGAATATTAGCAGACTGCAAAAAGAAAAATAACTGATATAAGATCACACCTGTATAAGATATACATCAGTCAAGTAAATCCACAACTTCAGACACGTTATACCGCCACATGACAAAACTGAGACAACTTTGCCTTTGTAGCTTCCAGTAGTGGCTGCAGAAATAACAAATTAAAACATGTGAAGACACAGCAGTACCTGTGAGAGGTCATAGTTTTCCAGGTATGTAAATTATGACAGGCTAAGTAAGTTTTGAAGCAATACCTGAGCAGAGCGGCATGCCAAAAAGTGAGGAGTCAAGCCTAAAGCTCTTAGTTCTCGGACACTATGTTGGGTTGGCTTTGTTTTCTGCATGAAGGAATCAATACAGTCCGATTTTAAAGTTAACCATCATTCTAATAGTATATAAAGTATTTCAGTGCTTACGCATATGTCTATGTAAAGAAATAGTCTACCTGCTCCCCAACAACACCAAGAACAGGAATCAAGCTCACATGAATAAGACAGAAATTTTCTGGTCCTGACAAGCGAAAGACGAACCAACATCAATAATAAAGTCCAAAACCTTTGAAAGAAAGCTCAGAGTAGGTCACACTCTTACCAACTGTGAATGACAATTGTCTTAAGGCCTCGATAAAAGGCATTGATTCTATGTCACCTATCATAAGCATAAAAAAAAAGTAAATAAGGATTATTAAAACCATGTGTAAACGAGTACAGGATATGAAAGTTATAGCCAAAAACTCATACCAACAGTCCCTCCTAACTCAATAACACAAACATCAGCTTGGCCCTCCTTTCCATCCACAGGAATCAGAGAGACTGACACAATCCAATCCTTGATTGCATCTGTGATGTGTGGAACAACCTAAAACCCAATTTCAACAGAAAAACATAAGCTAGCTACAAAATCTATACACAAGCTATTAATTCACCTAAACAAACTTTTACCTGAACAGTCTTCCCTAGGTAGTCGCCTTTACGTTCTTTCTCAAGAACAGACTAGCAAGAAAAACACACACCGGTTTTAAAAAAGTCTACAGCACAAATATAACATTACAATGTCCCCAAATCAGTACCTGATATATCTTTCCAGTAGTTATATTGTTGTCTTTGGTTAGTGTAACATCTAGAAACCTTTCATAGTTCCCCAAATCAAGATCAACCTTAGACAGAACACAAACAGAAATATACCAACCATGTTTTAGCAACTAGCATTTATCAATAACATGCTTTATGAACAAATGTAAAGAAGGATTTAAACAAGAAAACCTCTCCACCATCATCAAGTACAAAAACCTCTCCATGCTCAAAAGGAGACATAGTACCAGCATCAATGTTCAAATATGGATCTATATGATTCAATGAGAGAGTATAAGAACAGTAAGAAACTAAGGTTTTTTAACGAAGTCAGGATGAAACTGTATCGGATTTCACAGTCAAAAACCAAAATTGTTACCAATTCAGAGTTTCTTAATGAGAAATTCCAAGTAGAGAAGAGATCTTAACCAATTTTAATGGAGGTGACACGAAGACCACAAGCTTTAAGCACGACGCCGATGCTACTAGCGGTAACGCCTTTACCAAGCCCACTCACCACTCCTCCAGTCACCAATAAGTACTTCATCTCCTCCAATTACTCAATTTCAGTCGCAGATCTTTAGGGCAAATGATAGCTTTTCATAGATTGATATGTATGTGAATATTCAATTTTTTTTTTTTTTGTCGACAATATTCAATATTTATAGTCGATATTCTAAACCATTTATTTATAGTCAATATTCTAACTATATATTTTTATGATTGTTTTGTAAACAAATCAATTAAATATTTAGGGAGATATTGTTGTAATAATTACAAACATAATATGTTAGTAAATAATTTAATTTAAGAGAATAATGTTGAAAATAATTGAATTATACAAAATACAAGTTAAACTTCGATATAGAAATTGTCAAATTGCCGGAAAAAAAACTTCGATATAGAAAAAGACAAAATAAACTTTTTTTTCTTAACAATTTAAAAATATTATAACGTTGTATTGATTAAAATAATTAAAATGAAAATATGCAAACTATTCATAGGTTAATTTGTGTATCAACTAAACAAAAACTATAATTTTATATATTATTATGAATGCATTATAATTTCGTGTATCTACTACATATTAAAAAGGAATTTTTTTAAATAATAAATATTTATTTTGTAAAATTTATTAATACTGTTGAAAAATTCAAAATATTAGAAAGATAATTTAGTAATTATTAAATGATATTAACTCATAGAATTAATTTAAAATTTGGTATATAAAAATCTACTTTTTATATATTAAAACACAGTCATTTTAGAAAAAAAATTTTATAAAACAAAAGAATTATAANTAAAACAAAAGAATTACAAGTTATACCATTGAGAATATATTAAAAATAGAAAACTCATTAATGATATAATTATTTTAGGAGAAAAAACTTATAAAACAAAAGAATTACAAATTATGTCATGTAATTGAGAATATACTAAAAATAGAAAACTTATTAAGGATATAATTGGAAAAAAATTCAATAAACAAAATTAAAATTCTATTTTTAGAAAATACTAAAAAAATATTAATTTATAGTAAAAAAAATTTTATCCGAAAAATAAATTAGTTTACGAGAAACAATTATTTAGTTTTACCAACAAAAAATTTAGTATATTCTAAGTTTTTTAACATGAAAATAAAATCTCAATATGTATAATTTGT
>OVAW01001033.1:0-10797 GCA_900406365.1 Heliophila coronopifolia | reverse complement strand
ATCCAAATTCAACTAAGTAAAATCGGTAAAAAACCTCTACAAGTGCCTTGCCAATCTGGTGTGATGGTTGAGCCTATTAACTAGTAAGGGTCCTGAAATCATTGACCAAACAGTGAAAGTGTAAGGACAAGCGAAAACAAGTGGTCGCAAGTCTCTTTCGGTTCTCCACAAAACACACATGCTTGTGTATGCTCCCATACGATCCCCAGTGGACAACTTATCTTTAACGGTTAACCAAGAAATGAAGCTACTCCGAGGTATTCCTTGTGCAAACCAGATCAATTACTCCATGGTAATCTGCTCTTCCTGTGTCGTAATTGCTCCCAGGTCTTAGAAGCAGAGTAAGTGGGCTTAAAACAGCGAGCCTCGTGCCGCCACTGGAATATATTAGAGCCATTTTCTTGATTAGGAATGGGGGTTCGGGAGATTTATTCAAGAACATCTCAATGAAGTCAAGCTCTCCGGCGAATTCGCCATGTACCACAATTAATTGTTCATGTATGAATAGACAAACCAGATTATAGTTCATGTATGAATCCACCATTAGCCCACATTTATCTATATAAAATACAAAATAAACCTCGTTCTCATTAAAAACATGAAAATACATTTTCACTGACAATCTAAAAAATGTTACTTATTATTAAAAAATTATAAATTTTCCTAATTAACATTTAGTCGAACAAAATAGCGTCTATTTTACTCTCAGACAAAACAATATTTCTTTCTTCTCACAATGAACAGATATTTTTTCAAAATTAAGAAAAAAAAATTGAGTCCCATAAAAATTGCAAACTAAAATAAAACAATATATTTTTTACATGTAAAATTTAGATAGAATTTGGTTTATATTATTTATAAGAATTTATCTTCAGTTGGTTAATTTAAAAAAAAAAAAAATCGTCTAATAAATTTTTATATTCTAGAAGTTTTTAATCTCTATACTTTTTTACGTCGGTTCAAATTAGTTCCTAATGAATGGATATTCTCGAATCGACCAGAATTAGAAGAATAACGAGCATTTGCAGAAAATAGAACTATTATACAATATTTACCTAATGTAGCGCCGAGCAGACCCAATCCAAATTTATAACGATCGGATGTTAGAAAAAATGTTTCCCGATTTTTGTTTTTTCATCTATATATAATTTAAAATCATTACTTATTGGTAATATAATGTCTTGCATTAATTTTTTATTTATAAAACAAAAAGAAAAAATCCAAACGGAACCAGAACCGATAGTAAATCAATGAGTGATAATTTATAATTTAAGTTGGTAAATTCTTGTATATAATTGGAATTTAAACAAAATTTCACAAAATATTCCGAATTCCCGCCGAATATGTTTTATATTAAAACCCGAACCCAAATATACAATAATATTGAAATTTGTATATACAAAAATTATTAATTTTCTCTTTCGCTCTAAAATTTATTTTTTTCTGCTAATTTTTCAAAAAATTATATGTAATTACTATTATTTCCACATAATTAGTTTAAATATTATCCATTTATATAAAAAATTTATAAACATATAATTTTAAAATATAATCAATTTTAATTGACAACTATAATAAATATTTATTTTAATTTTAATTAAGATATATAGAATTATTAAATTACAATATTAGAAAATACGAGGAGAAGATAGTTAAAACAACTATAAGTCGAAATATAGAAGCGAAGTCCGGAAAAATATCACAAACGGCAATAGATCATTATATATGCAATAAAAGAATTGAAAAAAAAATAATAACATATATCAATAAATTAATATAAAAAACTAAATCCGCGCACAACGCGAAATATCATTTAGTTTCTCTTATTACCAAAATCAACTACGATTAAAATCTCACAAACTTTCTTAAAAGTACACCCTTAAGAAAACTTAAAAAGCCATATGTTGAACAAAAATATTCTGTGTATATATATGATTCATGGATATTATAGTTTCTTCACGACGGTTTGCTTAGTTTACTCATATATTTTTTTTTACTAACAATCTAATATTTTTCCAACATTGGAGTGTTGCTTTGTGTATTTGTGGAGGATCAGAAAATTAGATAAGTTTGATTATCATGTTCATGTTATTATGTTAATAATTCATTTTTTTTTTAATTTGGGTCACAACAGGCCGTTACATTAGCCTAAATTCCATTTAAAAGAAACCTCATGGTCGAAGCAGGAAATTGAACTCCGATACTAAGGTCATGCTACTGGCCTCAAACCACTAGACTAAAAGACATTCGGTTGATAATTCTATTTATGAACAACAAAACTGTCATATAGCACGCAAGTGGAGATGTCACAAAGAGTCTCGAGTCAAATATAAAATTAAACTAAATACAATTTTAAATATATATATAAATTAGGACCAGGTTTTTTTTAAATCTACTTTACCATACTAAACACCCGATTAATAAATTTTTTGAACAAAACCCTCCAACAATTCGAGACGAGACGACCTTGATGAACAATACTGAATGTGAATATGATCTCAATTCATGTGTAGACTTTTTACATGGTGACTCACAGCATAGCGATTCTATTAATTAATAAGCTTATTCTCAATGCATGTGCGATCCTATGCGCTTACCGAACAAATTTGACAATATTTTAGGAGGTTTATAACAATTTTTTAGCATATTTATTTGTTATAGGACGAATTATTTTTGACATAAAAAATGGAAATCAACTCCCATACATTTGATCTACTTAGCGAACGGAAATAACGAGAAAAACAAAAAATTTAAGAAATTTTATGGTCGGAAATAATGATGAATTTATATAAATATTAAATATTACGTGATACAACTAAGTGATGGTGTTATTAGTGATAATAAGCTATTGTGTTCGATGTAAGGCTGGGCTGGCCGCTCGAAGGCTAACCACAGCCAATCTTGTTTTGGTGTGGATATTGTCACAAAAATTTATGCCCAAATAAAATAAGAAATTTCGGGTGTAATTCCATATTTGTCTGCGGGCTAGGCGGCAATGTTCTCATATACACAGTTTTAGCACTAATCCGCCACCTATTTCTAAAATCCCAAAAATCCTATAAGTTACACCCGTCAAAATAACAATGCCCACCCAAACTATAACAATCATTCAAACAATTTTTATTTATTGTATTTTAAAAGTTTTAGGAAAACAAAACTTGCATATCAAAAAATAATTGGACAAAATTTCGGTCAGTCTGTAGTCATGCTTTTCCGCGTACTACGATCAAACTTGTGGCCACCGTTTATCCGAACGGTATATATATAAAATCTTACACATTTTTATTGCAAGCCTGCAAAAACTAAAAATTATGTGCTCATGTGTAACATGTTTTGATTTTTGTTCAAGAACTGTTTTGGTCATTTGGATTGATACGAAAATAAAAATTCAATTAGGATATAAAAGTCATTCATTTATTTTGATTAAAATAATTAGCATTTTGTGTGTCTTGAAGGTATATGAGTATTTGGCCCACTCTACAAACATCGCCGCCGAATGGGCAGTGGACTTAGTCAAAGACAGACGGATTTTATAATATTTAACATCAATCCATTAGAATTTCTTTAATTTCCTAGAAAAAAAAAGAAAAAGGCCACATACTAAAATAATTTATTAAGATTTTCTTACATCCAAAACCACATATAAAAATCTATTTATCTTCCAAAATTTTTTAGTGTTCATTAAAAAATAGAAAAAACTGAAATTATTGTTTCAAAAAATTATCGTCCTCATGAGATAGACCGTGTGATTAAATATTTATAATTAACTTATATTGAAATTGTATTTTATATAGAGAATTTTTTATATATATAAAGTTTGTCTAGTAGATCTTTTGTTTGGCTATAAAAATATTTCATGCTTTTACTATTATATTTTTAAATAAATTATTTTAAATATTATTGAAAATATGCCCTAGACTAAATAAGTTTCTGGATCCGTCTTGGACTTAATATTCTTCTTCCTCGCTCGCCGTTGTCTCTTGCGAACATAAAACCTAATCTCAAGGTAATATTGAGTTGAATTTTGAATAAAGATTTGTAAGAGGAAGTTTAATTTATCCGGTTCTCTTTGTAATTTAAAGGTCGATGATGAAACCTATGTCAAAAGAGAAGCAACTGAACTTGGATCTGATAAGTAATTTACCTGATTCGTTGTTATGTCAGATACTCTCAAACCTCTCTACAAAGGAATCAGTTTTGACTAGCATTTTATCTAAACGCTGGAGAAATCTCTGGTTACATGTTCCTATATTGGACTTAAATTCCAATAAATTCACAGATTATGAAGACTTTGAAAATTTCTTAGATAAGTTTTTGAATCCTGACAATAAGCAACAAATGGAGAGATTTAAGTTGATCTATGATCATCATGATAATTCTCGTTTCGAGTTTTGGATCAATGCTGTGATTAAACGTAAAATATGTCATATTCATTTTCATAATTATGTGAAAGTGTTAGTTCAAGTGCCTATATCTCTCTATTCATGTGAGAGATTAGTGAACTTATATCTTTGCTGGGTATCGTTGAATCGTCCCGAATCTGTTTCGCTTCCTTGTGTCAAGATTATGCATCTTATTGAAGTCACATATGAATCTGATTCGACTCTTGAGATCATAATATCAAGTTGTCATGTTCTTGAAGAGTTAATTCTATCACGTAGGGTCGACTGTTCTCTGGAATATGTCCGTGTTCGGTCCCAATCATTAAAAAGGTTCGAAACAAGAGCTGTGGGGTATAAAAGCACAAATTATGTTACTGAGATCGATGCTCCAAGACTTGAGTATATGAGTATCTGGGATCATCAATCTGAAAACTTCATATTACACGATATTGGTCTATGTTCAAAGGTAGATATTAATGTTATCTTTGGTGTTCGATACGGTCAACAATTGGACGTAGATGATTTTTTCAAGATAGCCATGATCGGTAAATTTCTAACCCGTTTATCTAGAGTAAGCGATATGACCATCGATACTTTTACTCTAAAGGTATAATATAAACATGTGGTTTGATTCAATAGCATTAGCCTTATACAACTTCCTCATCACATTGTCATAGTGAACTCATGTTTTCTCTTTCCACAGGTTATTCATGATTACTGCAAAATGAAAACCATGCCTCAATTTCCTAACTTGTCTCGGTTACATGCTTACTTCTATAGAACTTTGTGGGAAATGTTGCCATCGTTCCTTCAGAGCTTTCCAAATCTAAAATATGTAATTCTGGTGAGTTTCATTTGTTCATGATTTCATGTAATTGTATCGAGATTTAGACCCGACTATAATTCAAAGCATGTAAAACTAATGTTTTAGGCATCATATCATTAGACACTAATGTGCTCACTAGTTAAGAGGATATTATTTTTTAAAAATATTTTGGCCCGCGGGCTAGCATTAGTTTCAAATTTTTCAAGTGGATTGGTCAGCAAGCCTCTCTCAAAACCGCGACGGCAGCCATTTAGACAGCCCTTCTTTTAGGCCAGAAGCCATAGATTTTTGTTTTTTTTTTCAAAGCCATAACCCAGAGATTTATATAATAAAAAACTTGTATTTCCCTTCAAGCCTGACCCTGGGTTATAGGCTTATAGCCCTGAAAACCCTAAAATTATTCATCTAACATATATGAATTTTCAGAAATTTGATCGTAATATAGTTTCACAAGTGTTTTTAGGTGTGGTAGTTTGGGTGATTTTTAATTATTTTTTTCAGTTTTTTTTTTTAAGCTCAGCAACTAATTGTGCTTGGGGTGTTCCCGTTGTGATATATTATCAGGTACTTACGTTAATTCCAGAGTCGCAAGAGATTAATCTTTCATATGCACCAAAATGTTTACTATCACCACTTGAATTTGTTCACATCGAGACACAAAATCCTAGTTACTTGGAAGACGAGGGTCTCAGAGGAACATCAACTGAAATGAAAATAGCCAAATATTTTCTTGAAAATTGTGCATGTCTCAAGAAACTGACAGTAAGTAATAGTTTTCGTAACATCATCAACGAACTCAAATCATTTCCAAGAAGATCTACGATATGTGAAGTTGTCATGGAGTAATTGAGATAGCTTAGGAAGGTTGTCTCTTGACCACAGACTATGGTAATACAATTTGAATTCTAGGTTTATTTCCGTAGAATTTTTTAGCTTTTTTCGAGCCGGTTTTTTGTAATTTGAAATTGTTACAAGAGCTTCATTGATGTCTTGATAAGTTAATCTCCAATTCGGTTTTTGGTATATATATATTTTTTTTGTAGCGGTGAGCTTGGATGGGCATATGCCGCCCTTAATCAGGGAATTTTTTTTTTCGGTGTAAAAAAAAAAAATTTCCTATGCCCTCTCCCTAAAATTTATTACCCCAAAATTTTCGGAATCGAACCGATCCGAACTGTCCCGAACCAATTTAAAAACAAAAAAAATTATGTGCTCCTTTAATTTTCTCCGGATCCGCCACTGTCCGTAGGCATTTCCTTATTGATTCTTCTGCTGCTGCTTAAGGATGGAATTTCTTGACCGCGAAGGTACATAAAACTGCAAAATCACTCTCATGGGAACGTTGGATTTCATTTACTCGATCAAAATAGGAACAAAATTGAAGCAGAAAGCAAAACTTACATAGTTGAATCAAAACGCTGTCGTCTATTGAGTTTGTAGATAAAAGATTTACCAAAACCCGACCAATATATATATTTTGACCACATCATAAACCAAATTTGTTTCTTTTTCTTGTAGTGGTGATGTATAACTTTTTTTTTAAAACTTTTTTGTATCAAATGTTAATTTAATATTCCATCTGTTTATAAATAGACGCTGTTTTAGAAAAAAAAAACTGTTTGAAAAAAACTGTTTTTAATATTTTTATGCACAATTAAACTTTCAAATTATATTATATCCTTATAAAATTAAATAATGTGTTCAATAGAAACATTTAATATCTACTATATATTAAAACACAAAAATCTTACAAAAAAAACCCTTAATTTTGTAGAAATTTACTTCAAAATACAATATACTAGAAGACTAATTTAGTAATTATTAAATGTCATTAATTATTACTATTAATTTAAATACACAATATATCAAATATTTGACTATTCAAATTCTAAATTGAAAAAGTCAAAAATACGTTGGCTACAAAAAATAAAAAAACAAAATTATATATAAATAAATATGTTTTCAGAAAAATAACTGGTTTTTTTCTCTCAATTTTTTTTTATGGTTTCTCTTCGGTGAATCTTCGTTGTTTTTTCGGCCATCATTTTGGCGTCTCTCCGACGCTGACAATATGGCGTATGTATATATGGTGTGTTGTGTTATCTATGTTTGTACAATTTCTTTTTTTGATTCTTCTTTTTTATTTTCATCATTCACATATTTCGTTTCATCAAAGCGAAATAGTTTTGGATCTGGTGAGTTAGGGCCGGATAATTTCTACTTGGACAAGATTGACCGCGAGTTTTGCAGTTTGCATCGCTAGATCTATTCGTCTGGAAATTTTGTCGGTGATATCTATTCTTTAATGGTGAAGATGAAAGTTGTTTGTATTTTTGTGTTTATGTTTTAATTATAGTAAGTGTAAGTTTCGTTATCTGGTTCATTAGTTACGTTAAGATAGATATCAATCTAGGGCAGTACACCAATAATTCTCTGGTTTTACAGTATCGTCGGGATTGCGGTGTTTCATTACATGGCTTAGAGCCATCGTAAGTGTTGTAAAAAGCTCTATTGCGAGCGTTCTTTAGCCGTATTCAGGTTTGTTACTCTCTTGTAGAGAGTTTGTTTTCTACCCTATAATGAGTTTTATTCTACGCTCTAATGGGTTAATTGTATGGGTTTGTATCTGCCCTTTAATGGATTGTATCTATTGTAACTAATGAAATCGGTTCCTTTGACAAAAAAAATAAATTTGATTTTAAATTTGGCTACGCCAAAGTATTAAAAAAAAAACGATTATTACGTTAAAAAAATATTACTACAAATATGCCAATGTTTAAGAAAAATAGAAATTAAAACAAATTTTTTTTAAACCGAAAAAATTATTAAAAATAAATTATATGCCAAAATTTTAGGAACATGTTTTAACTAATACATAAAATTTTATGAAAGAATTTTGAAAACACATAAAAAAAAATTAGAAATCTAGGCTACAAAAAAATTAAAAACAAAATAAAATACAGAATCATAGTAAAAAAATTCAACAAATATACCAACATTTTAGGAAAAATTAAAATAAAAAATTTCATACAAATATACCAAAATTTTAGGAGCATGTTTTGACAACATATAAAATTCAATAAATTAATTTAAAAAAAAAAAAATTATAGATCAAAACTTAAAATAAAAAACGAAAATTTATTTAAAAAATAAAACATTAATATAAATATGCCAAAATTTGAGAAAAATAATTTAACCAACACGCAACGTTATATGAATTAATTTAAAAACAAAACCTAAAAAATGCAATTAGAAATATAAGGTACAATAAATTTAAAAAATATAAGAAAATTCTTAAAAATATATCAACATTTTAGGAAAAAAAATATAAAAAAAAACTAAAAAACTTTCATATAAAATCTAAACTCTATAAATAAATTACATTCATCCAAAATTTTCGGAAAAACTCAAAAAAAAATATATATATATATATATATATCAAAAATTAAAAGAAAAAACGAAAAATTGAGTTTAAGAAATAAAACATTAATAGAATATGCCAAAATTTTAGAAATATATTTTAACCAACCCGCAACATTATATGAATTAATTTTAAAAACAAAACCTAAAAAAGCAATTAGAAATCTAAGGTACAATAAATTAAACAAATTATAAAAAAATCATAATAAAAAATTCATACAAATATGTTACCATTTTAGAAACAAAAAATAAAAAACTTTTATATAAAAACTAAACTATATAAATAAATTAAATTCATCCAAATTTAACAAATTTTTGGAAAATGTTTTGTCGTGACATAAAATTCTATGAATTAAAAAAAACAACTTAACAAAAAAAAATTAATATATAAATGTGTTAAATATTATGTATAAAACATATTATTTTCTTTCGATTGGTAAGAAATCGATTTTTTTTTACTAATTTTCTTAAAATATAAGAATCTTAATTTTAAAAGTAAAATATAAAATATCTAATGAAATACTAATAATTAATAATTAAAATCATTTAAAAATATGAGATAAATCCACATCGGTTGATTTTAAACAAACAAACAAAAATTATCCTTATAATTTACTATATACTAAAATGCAATACTTTTTTAACAAAACATTTATTTTCTACTATAATACAAAAAATGTCATAGAAAAATTAAAACTACTAATAAGATTATTTAGTAATCAATATATAGTAATAAAAATAGAAATTCAAAAGACAATTAGAAAAAACATAATAAAACTAATGTTATAAATTGCTATTTAAAATTTTATTTTATTTTTACAGATATATGAAATAGTTAAATTACATTATTGGAAAATATGAATAGAAGATAATTAAAAGTTAAAACCAACGATGATTTGAAGTCGAAGCCGAAGAGCAAAGTCCGCAAGAATTCCCAAACAAGCATTACAAATGCATAAAAAATAATAACATATATATAGAAAACGAAATAAAATAAAAAATATTTAATTAAAAAGTAAACCCGCGCACACTGTGGGATATCATCTAGTTTTTATTTTAAAACAATAATGAAGGCTATACTTGCAATTTTAATTTTTTTTAATAAATGTAAAAGAATCATAAACAACATATATATATATATATATATATATATTTTTTTTTTTTTTAACAAAACATCCAATATTTTAAAATTGAGAAATTCATTATTTTTGTGATTTTTCATATGTATCAATTTATATATTTCTCTCTGTTTTCTTTTAGGTTAGCCTTCATTCCTCTTTCAACCAATTTTATCCTTAATAAATATTTTATTTTAATGTATTTTCAATGGCATTAGTTGTAATTTTTATCACTTTTAAGAGTTTTTAGTCAAAAATTACTTGAATTTAATAAGTAGTAAATCTACTTATATATTAAAACACATAAATTTTTCAAAAGAAACCTTAATTTTGTAAACAATTACTTCAAATACCATTTAAAAATTAAAAGCACTAGAAGAATAGTTTAGTAATTAACAAATAATAATAATTCATAGTATTAATTTCATTATAATAATTTAATTAAATCTCTTAAAATTAGTGTGAAATTCTTTAGTAATCTAAATTTACTATATAAAATTGAATATCATTTGACTAATCTAATTTATAATTTGTTATTGAAAAAGTCAAAATCACACTAAATTAGTTTTAAAAAAATGTTAAACGTAGGTAACAAAAATATAATATAATAATTAAAAAATTCAACAAATATGCCACAATTTAAGGATTTTTTTAAAAATAAACTCAAAAAAATTCTTTTATAAAAATATTAATTTGTAGATATATAAATTATTATTTTCCTTTTTTATAAAAAATCTAACTTATTTATGTTACAACTAATTTTTCAAAAATTTAGGAATTTAAATTATTAAGTTAAATATAAACTATCATATAAAATAATATAATCAAAAATTAAACTTAAATAATATACTTAAATTATTTAGATTATTTAGTTTTATATTATCATTAAAATAAAATTAATATAAAGAAAAATCTATAAATAATGTAATAATTTAATTTACTTTTTTTGGTCAAGCATTAAATTTACTAGCTTATTTTTTAACTGTAACTTTTAGATACAAAAAATGTTCTCTTAAAATATTTTATAAAATTGTATTCTCATTCTCTAAAA
>OVAW01001032.1:0-10798 GCA_900406365.1 Heliophila coronopifolia | reverse complement strand
TGCAAAATTTAAATCAACTAATAAAATACACTAGAAAAAAACCATAGGGTGCAAGTGCACCCCATGGTTAAAGACTACATCCGCCAATGCTACTGAAGAAGTTGAACCACATGAAGGATTCATGCACATCATTTTGACTTCAAAATGACATAACAGTTATAAATTGAAAATGAATACGAATCTTCTAATAAATATATAATGCAAATCTATATATAGTTAAGAACCAATTATATATTAAAAGATAAATTAANTATATAGTTAAGAACCAATTATATATTAAAAGATAAATTAATTTTAAAAACATATTTTAATTTATAAATTATCACAATTTATAGAATTCCTTAAAGTTAAAACTAAAAATTAATTCCGAAAAAAAAATTTATGTCAAACTAAAATATGGACATGATTAAAGTAATATAATTTATATTATTATAATATGCACTTTAAAAAAATATATCCATTTTTATAATTATTATTTTACTATCCATTAAATATGTAAATTTTTTATATATATTAATTTATTATTTAAATTTTTTATTTTGGGAATAAATAATTAATAATATCTAAATAATTTTTCTAATAATAATTTGTTGGCGGAAAATATACCAAAATTAGTTTTTTGCGACTAATGTACCACCTTCATTAAATAAATTGGAGAGGGTATAGGTATTAAATGGGCGGGCAGACCGTCCGTCCATAGTTTTTTAAATGGTCAACGGGTTAGTCCATATAGAAAACTGAGATCATCATGTGGTCCGCAGTCCAAAAACCGAGAACAAGCGGTGTCCGCGGACTTGTCCATCTGTTTCTTTGTCTGAAAGAGTTTGTTGTTTTCTGAACACAAGGGAACGGGACCTTATGTGAAGGGTGCAGATCTTGGTTTTCTATATGTTGGTCCTGAGTATAGGTTTTTTGGTCGTTTTTAATCGTCTTAGATTGCCAGAGTAACCAAAACGACGTCATTTAGATATGTAACTATATATATATATATATATATATATATATCCTCTTTTGTTTTGATTCATCATATCTACCTTAAAATTTTGAAAGCTGTATCACTGTCAAGAGTGTTTAGAATGAGAGTAAATTTTGGTTTGTTTCTTTTTTCTAAAATTACTTCTTTTTATAACAACAAATCAATACAATATAATTTTCAAGTTGCTACGGAAAAATTAGATTCGAATGTTGTAAAGTGTTAGAATTGATCCCACTTAAATCTAGAATGTGTGTGAATTCTTTAAAGTTAGTAGAAATCGATTGACAGAGAACAAAAGATTGTTACAAGTAATATTTTTGATAATTAGGTTTTTATCTCTACAAATAATATTTTTGATATTAGGTTTCTTATTTCAGTTGTCACTTCAGAGCCGATCCTAACATCATCTAAAATTTTGGGGATCAGAAACAAAACTAAAATTTATTGGTCATTTCTTTAAAAAACAAATTTATGAAAAATAGGACCTAAAACTAATATAAATATTTAAAAAAAAATATCCGTTATCCGGAACAAATATTCCATATGGCTCTCCTCAAGACCGGCTCTGGTTGTCATCTATGTGCTTCTATACCATGACTGAGATTCGAACTCGGTTATTAGTCACTAGGTAGGTATTAATGAAAAAAAAATTAACTACTATTTTTTTTTGTCAAACAACTTCTAACTATTAATTTTTTTGTCCGACAACTTCTAACTATTAAAAAATGCAAAATAAACTTTGAACTAAGAAAACTTTAAAATAAACCTCAAACTCAACCAATAGTAAGGATAACTTTTTTACATTTATTAACATAAATAAAATGATATTGTGATTATTAGATAGCTAAAACGTATCGATTAAAAAACTAGTATAGTTTATGTTGCTTTGTTTTAAAAGTCGGAAGTTTTTTCTTCAACACGGATCATATGTTCCCTAAATTTTTTTTTTTTTTCCTTTCTCTTCGTAAATTTTTGTCCTAAATACATTACCGGTTAGATTTGTATTTACATCGGTAAAAAATTAGCACAAGTTATATTACTTTATTTTAAAAGTCAGAATTTTATTTTACCATTTTTTTTTAGTTCGGAATTTTGTTTTCCATTATATAGTTCTATAATTTTTATTTTTTTTTTCTCAAATCAGTTTCACCAAAATTAGCTGAACTAATAATTTTGATTAATCGCTTAAATGCGGTTTTGTGGAACTAGTGAGAACGAAATGACAGCGCATAAATTTAGCAACATCAGAAAGAATAAAACTTTTATCTCTCTATCTCTATCAGCTCCTCCTCCGTCTTTGACATTCCACCGAAAAAAATTGAAATTTCAACTTTCACCCCCAAACCCATTTCTCAACTTATCATCTCTGTTATTACCCATCTCCCAGATTTTCATCTTTCTTGTCTCCCTCTAAGATATTCCATTCCGACATATACACAAAAAGGTTAGAAATTTCTTCCATATGTTTCCTTCTTAGTCCCAAATACAATCTCTTAACAAAGTTTCTGCCTCATGTTTGTCTTACAATGGCTGTTAATGTTTCGTTTTGTATGTCTGAAAATCTATATCATAAGGCCATCAATTCGATTCAATAGATTTTTTGTGATTATCCAAATTCCAGAACCTCAAATTTTCAATCTTTCGAAAAAAGGTTCCTTTTTCTGAAATTACTAATACAATTCATGATGTCTGATTTCATTTTCAGAAAGCTGTTAATCCGGAGGAGAACATGGAAGGAGGAGGATCTGTTAAAGATCCAGACCCTTCACATTCAAACACCGATCAAAAATTCGAAACAACGATAGAAGAACTCTGTAACAATCTATGTGAATTACAAAGCTCAAATCAATCTCCATCAAGACAAAGCTTTGGATCATATAATGATGAATCAAAGATTGATTCTGATCTTCAACATCTTGCTTTAGGAGAGATTCAAGATGATGAAGATGAAGTCGAAAAGCCACAAGAAATTGAGACAATCAAATCAGAAACTACTCCTAAATTGGATTCGGAGATCATACCGAAGAATACGAAGAAGAAGAATCCGAATAAATCAAATTTAGGAACCGGCATTAGGAAGAAGAAAGTTGAAGAACCATCATCTGATAATGTAGAGCTAGCTCGGTTTTTACTGAATCAAGCGAGAAATTTGATTAATTCGGGTGATAATACTCGAAAAGCTCTTGATTTAGCTCATCGAGCTGCTAAATTGTTCGAAGCTTCGACGAATAATGGGAAGCCATGTTTGGAATTGATCATGTGTTTACATGTCACAGCAGCAGTACATTGTAAGTTAAAGGAGTACATCGAAGCAATTCCGATTCTGCAACGATCGATTGAGTTTTCGGTTATCGAAGAAGGTGAAGAGTATGCATTGGCAAAGTTTTCGGGTTTGATGCAGTTGGGTGATACTTATGCTATGGTTGGGGAGATTGAGAATTCGGTTTCATGTTATACAGAGGGATTGGGGATTCAAAAGACGGTATTGGGAGAAAACGACCTGAGAGTTGGTGAAACTTGTCGGTATCTAGCCGAGGCTCTTGTACAAGCCTTACGGTTTGACGAGGCTTTGGAGGTTTGTGAAATGGCTTTGTCTATACATAGAGAAAACGGTTTACCAGGTTCAATAGCTGAGGCTGCGGATAGACGACTAATGGGACTTATATGTGAGACTAAAGGCGATCACGAGACCGCCCTCGAGCATTTGGTGTTAGCTAGTATGGCTATGGCGGCAAATGGACAAGAATCTGAGGTTGCTTTTGTCGATTCCAGCATCGGTGATTCGTATTTATCATTGTCTCGTTTTGATGAAGCGATTTGCGCATACCAGAAGTCTCTCACGGCTTTGAAAACTGCAAAGGGAGAGAATCATCCGGCGGTTGGTTCGGTTTATATCCGGTTAGCTGATCTCTATAACCGAACAGGAAAAAAGCGAGAAGCAAAGTCTTATTGCGAAAATGCTCTTCGTATATACGAATCACAAAACCTCGAAATCACTCCCGAAGAAATTGCTAGTGGCTTTACCGATATCTCCGCGATTTGCGAGGCTATGAACGAGGTCGAACAAGCGATAACCTTGCTACAAAAGGCTCTCAAGATCTACGCAGATTCACCCGGTCAGAAGATCATGGTTTCGGGCATTGAAGCTCAAATGGGAGTATTGTACTATATGATGGGGAAATATAAAGAATCATACAATACATTTAAAAGCGCGGTTTCGAAGCTACGTGCTACGGGGAAGAAACAATCGACGTTTTTTGGGATTGCGGTTAACCAAATGGGGTTAGTTTGTATTCAGCTCGACGCGGTGGAAGAAGCTGTTGAGTTGTTTGAAGAAGCTAAGTGTGTTTTGGAACAAGAGTGTGGTTTGTATCATCCGGAAACACTTGGAGTTTATAGTAACCTTGCAGGAGCTTATGATGCTATTGGCAGGTACTTGTGTTTACTTTACTTATTTCATTATATTTCCGTATTTCAGGTACGGTTATGAAATTTTGTGAGCTAAAAACCAAATAAATAAAATAAAATTTACGGGTCAAAATAAAATTTTAAAGAACTTGGAGGCCAAAAGAATAAAATAAATGGGCTAAAATGTTACACTCAAAATTGTAGTCCAAGGTCTAGGTTTCAGTTGGTTCGGCTTAGGGGCGGTTTTTTCCCCCTAATCTCGAACCACTCTTAAATATTAGGATTAACTTTATATTTCTCTACCAACTATACCATTTCAAACCCGTTTTCCCCGATTTTAGAGTTAGTTAATTTACTTATTCAACTTTTAGTTACTTGTTATTTTATATGAATTTTCATTATATCGCTTAGTTTCACATTCGGAAACGCAGACGTTACTGACTTGAAAAAGTTTTTGGTATACCCAATTTGTAATAAAAAATTTGGATAAGTACAACGAACAAACTCCGGGAACGAGTATGATATAACATAGTTAGTGGTGAAATATAAAGCTAATCATCTTCCTTGCGATGCGGTCATGATCATAGGTTGGATGATGCAATAGCCTTGCTAGGACATGTGGTTGGGGCAAGAGAAGAAAAGCTAGGGACAGCAAACCCAGGAACAGAAGATGAGAAGAAGAGATTGGTCTTACTTTTGAAAGAAGCTGGTCAGGCTACTGGAAGAAAAGCTAAATCCCTCAGGACACTTATTGATTCTGATCACATGACTTCCTCAGCTCTTCGTTGACATTTGTTATATGTTTTTGAATATCTATTTATAAATTGTGAATACATCTGCTCCCATGGCACACAAAAAAAAAAGGTTGACAAAAAATACATTTTTTTTGTTTTTGTGATTTTGTTTTGTGGAAGTGCTTTAGAGTTTTGTCTTAATTTGGTGTATTTTTGATAACAATCTTACATATTTGTGTTTTAATTGTTGAATGAAAACATCATTATAGCTTTAGACAATCAGAAGCGTGCCTATGTTAAAAAAAAAAAACAATCGCCTTAGGCCACCTAAAAAATTTTAATATTTATGCCACATTTTTTTTCATTTTTACAATGAAAATTAAAAAAACTAGATCACAATTTAGATAATATAAACCAAATATATGTTTTTTAGACTATATATATATATTTTTTTTTTTTCTCTTAGGCCTCTAAAAATTTAGGCACGACTCTGTAGACATTGAAACTATTTACTATAAAAATTGATAAAAATTGAGGAAAATGCAAGAAAGAGTTTATAACTATTGAAAATATGTAGTATCAACATTGATAAAAAGGTAAAATAATATTTAACTTTTAGAAATTAGCAATATGTAATATCAACATCGCTATTGAATTTTTGGTAGCAGAGAAGGTGATCCAGGCCGAAACCTGAACTCTTCCTCTAGGTCAGGAGATTTCAGTGCTAGTCCATTGACCAATTTAAATGTACGCCTCCCCGAGTCTCGTTATAAAATTTTTAACAATATAAAATGCAAAATAACCAAATAAATTTTATTAACAGTTTTCCAAGAAATAGTAGTACAAATTGTATGTTATTCATATAATTCTGCGCAAGAGATTAGAACTAATTAACTATCAGAAATGTTTTAAGTTATGTCTATGTAGAGAAAATGAACTCAAATTAGAAAAAAAAAGATAGTCAAAAAAATTAAATATTAATTGTTGGAAAGAATGAAGATGTATTTTTTTTATCAACTGCTCTCTCGTAGCTAATTTAATTCTGTTTAATTTTTTCTGACTAAAAAAATCTATATTTGAATTCCGGTTACGGGGTAAAAGTACATAGGTGATAACCACCGGTCCATTATTCTTCCACAATGAACAAATTAAATATCAAATTTTGTTGTAAGTTTATTAATAGAAAAGATGGGTTGGGTCATTCTTTTTAAAGTCTCCATGTTAAATAGACATATAAGTTTAAGTTTATTCGGGTTTGCGGTAAAAAATGTGTAAAACCATATCCGCACTACGCGGACAAGCGGTGACCGTAAACTTATCTGCTATTAGCGGGGCTGGCTCAAAATTTTGTTCGATTTTTTTTGAAATTATTTAATTCTTTTTTTTTTCCTAAAATTTTTAAAATACCCAAAATAAATATTGTTTGAATGTGTGCCATAATTCGGGTGGATTTTTGTAATTTGGGCGGACATAGCTTCTGGACTGGTGTAGTTTTTGAGCTTTTAGAAATAGGTGGTAAATTTAGACTCAAACAACATATTTCGTCGAAACTTATCCGCATAGCCCGCGTATAAATATGGATGTGCAGCCAAAAATCTATTTTTAATTTATATTTAAATAATCGTGATCATATCCACTGTTTTGTACGGATTAGACATATTCACGGACCACCGCCCATTTGACGCTGTGATAATGATTATATCTCAAAATGTGAAGTGGTGGAGTTATTTGTTAATTATTTTTATTTTTACATATAGTTATTTGTTAATTATAGACTTAAGAATTAATTAAAAAATCTACTTAACATGTTGACAAAAGGCATTTACCAAAATTTGTAAGTTGATGTGTAAATGGGCCTAGCCCACTAACAAATAAATGGGCTTGATCGACAGAAACCTCTTACAAATCAAAGACCTTTGCATATTTTCTTCTCTGTAGAGAGTAAAGAGACAAAGAGGCCGCCATGGTAGGAGGAATGGGTGCTTTTTGGGGAACTCGAGTGATGGAAATAGTGAAGAAACACGATTCCGGTGGTCTTGTTTGGAAAAGAATCAAACTTACCTCTACTCGTAAAGCTAATGCCAAAACTCGCCTCCGTCGCGTTTGGCAGGTACTCTTCTTAATCCATCTTTTAGGGTTTATGGATTTTGACAAATTTTGGAGCTTAATCAATTTTATATTCTATAATCTCCAAAAATGGATTATTACTGTGTTTATTGGTTCTTCTTGTTGAAAATGTTATTCGATTCAAATTGTTTTAGGGTTTATGGATTTTGACAAATTTTGGAGCTCAATCAATTATATGTATTAGAATCTCCTAGGATGGATTGGGACTGTGTTTGATTGGTTATTCTTGTTGAAATTTTTGATGGATTCATTTCAATTTGGTTCAGTTTATGTGATTTGGAGTCTCCTCAGGTTTGATTAGATGTACTGACTTATGATAAGACTAATTTTGTACTTTGTAATTACTTATACTGCTCAAGATTTCATTCCTAGTCTTAGGCTTCTAAGAGCAAAGTTTATTAGCTTTATTGAAGTTTATAGTGAACCAAAAGTAGAACATTAGAACCGAGAAGGTCCTCGTCTAGTGGTTCGATCTTCTCTGAAAAATTGGTTTGTGTGTCACACCACCTATGTTCTAGACTATTTCGGAGGAATTCTAAACTGTTTTCCGACGGAGAGATAATGTTCTTCGGCCTAGAACTCCTTGATTTTCCTTGGAAAAAAAACAGATAATTCTTGGAATTTCAGTTTTTCTTGATTTGGTGTTTTGAAATATCATTGCAAAGCTTTTCAATCTTATAATATGCTTATGTTGTTTGTCGGCTTGATTTCTTGCGTATTATATATTTGTAGCTTAATCAATTGTATGTATTAGAATGTCCTAGTTGGATTAGGACTGTGTTTTGATTGGTTCTTCTTATTGAAAATTTTGATGGATTCATTCCAATTTGGCTCAGTTTATGTGATTTGGTGTCTCCTCAGGTTTGATTAGTTGTAATGACTTATGATAATACCAATTTTGTAGTTGCTAATTACTTAAACTGCTCAAGATTTCAATTTTGATGAAGCCTTAGGATTTTAAATTTCCATGTACTCATACTAAGAACATAGTTTGTTAGCTTTATTGAAGTTATAGTGAACCAAAAGTAGGAATATTAGAAACGAAAAGATACTTGTTCGATCTTCTCCGAAAATGTGATATATGTGTCTCAATATCTAGGTTTAAGACTATTTCGGAGGAATTCTAATTGATTCTCCCACAATGAGATTATGTTTGTCGGCCTAGAACTCCTCGATTATCCTTTGAAAAAAACCCGAAAACTCTTGGAATTTCATTTTTCTTGATTTGGTGTTTTTGATATATCATTGCAAAGCTTTCATAATCTTATAATATGCTTATGTTGTTTGTCCGCTTGATTTCTTGCGTGTTATATAGTCGAGATCAAGCCAAACCCTAAAAAATTCCTTATAATTTTGGGAGCAGGAAAGAAAACTATAATTTGGTGGACACTTTCTTTAAAATTGTTTAAAAAAAAAAATATGGACATAATTGTAATGGAAATATTTAATGAAAAATTTGTCGACAGAGCAAATGTATCTTCTTGCTCTACATAGGGCTGCCATTGGTTGAGATTTAATATTTGATTTTAATTTTTTTTTAAACGCATTGAAAACTTGTCGAATTAGGAACATTTATGCAGTGATTTTGAGCTCTTTTGTTAGCATTTATCATTATCCATGAAAAAATTTGAAAGATTTCCCTCTGTTTATCTTATTCAACACAATAAGTTTAAAAACTTTTGAGAGTCTTTTGCAGAATGAAGCTGTTCTAAGAGCATGTGGTGAATCAGATGCATCAAATTCACCAAAAGTTAGCAACACAGGAAGTTGTAGCAATCCGGATAAAAACCAGTAAGGCGGAAAACAGAAGGTAGAAGGAGACAGAAATTCATGTTAGTGTTTTAAAAGGGAATCATAGATTTAAAGTCTGTCTTGGATCTGATTTTTAACCAAAATAATATCCGAATCTTGCGTTTGCTTATTGGTTGTTGAATCTCCAAAGAGAGAAGCATCCATGTTTTTTTTTTTTATATGGGTGCATTTTTATCGATTAAGCGTAGGCGTGACAACGTTTTTTGTAGCATAGCCTAATGATGCGGTCATCTTAGCGTGTAGTGCAAAGTGTTCATCTTAGGGCTATGCTGCAAAAAACATTGTTATTTAGGTTCGTCTCTCACCCTGTGAATAATTTCCAAACAATAGATTTACACTAAAATGAACCTCAAAAGATGATTTGGAAACATTACCAAATACTGAATAAGCTAAAATCATCTTCGCATATAAAAAAATATTGATTTGGTAGTGTTCTATTTGGTTTGGTATTGTTATTCCCGTATAGTTCGGAAAATATGTATGTTTACTATTTTTTTTTTTTTTTCCAACAACGGGCCGGCAATTTTAGTCACGCTTAGTTCATAAAATATGTGATAACAATGTACCGACCTGGTAGTCTAAAATTGATTAAAAAAATTTGATCTTAGAGACGTTGTGGTAATAAAGTCATTGATACATCATATCCACTAATCTGTTACAGGAAAATAGTTGCGTTTTACGGGAATAATGGTTAGAAGATACACGAAATATTTACTAAAGGTGGTGTACAAAAATTAATAAACACTTTACTAAACAGTACCGTGTATACTGTTTTACGGGGATAATGGTTAGAAGATACACGAAATTTTTAAAATACGTTTTACTGTTTCTTTTTCTCTGTCTCTCTCTTTCTATATCTCGAGAGACTGTTGTTTCGTTAGAGAAAACAGTTATAAAAATACAAATGTTGGCTCTAAAATGCATAAATAATACAAATGTTGTACAAATGCGAAATAAATACATTTGTTGCCGTTGTCAACGCAGTATGAATTAAAAAAAAAATGTCAACATTATTTTCCATTTTTAACAGACGTTAAATGAGTTTTAATCCTAAAACTACAAGTCCATTATACCTTTAATCCCCAAATTCGTGTAGAAACCTTAAATGGCGGTTTTCGGTTAATCGGGAAATGAAAAATGCAAACCATTCGAGAAATAAAATTATTCGGTTCGATTCGGATTTTTAAGGTAAAACTCATTCGGTTTTTAGGTTTTTTTCCGAGTTAATCGGAAAATTCGATTATTGGGAAAATCCGGTTATTCAAATTTTTTTTTGAGAATATACGTGTATATATAAGTATCTAAAATATTTAAATATATAACAAATAATTATGTTGACCAAAAAACAAAATAATTATATTGTCAATATATCTACAAGCAATGCAAAGTCCCACAAAGTAATAATTGTTTACATAATCGGCCCATTAAATCATTTAATAAAAGTCTACATCGAGTACAAAATTGAAACACATATGTATGAGACTTACTTATATTAGGGGCTGTTCGTTTGGGTAGCTGGACGCAGCGTCTGGACGCAGATGCGAGACGCAGTTCGTTTAAGCGCCATTTAACGCTGCGTCCAGACGCTGCGTCTAGACGCACTTTCAAAACTCATCCAGAAATTTTAAAAAATCTGGATGCGTTTGTAAAGTGAAACCAAACGCACCAAAACGCGTCTCAAAACATAAAAGTCAAAAATACCCTTAATTTTAAAAGTTAACACCTAACAACATTTTAATAT
>OVAW01001030.1:0-10810 GCA_900406365.1 Heliophila coronopifolia | reverse complement strand
AGGAAGAAGAAGAAGAACGCGTAAGAAAGAAAGGCTCAGAAATTTCTCACACTTTCTTTTCTTCGCTGTCAGATTTTCAATCTCCAGAAAAGTTTATCCCCAACGTTAGTAAAAGTCAAAGCTTTCATAAAGCTGTAAAGATTGTTTTTTTTTTTTTTAAGAAACACAGACTAGAAAACACTGTTAATTCACTATTTTATTCTATTTCTATAATAAAAATCTAATTTTAAATCTTTTGATAAAAAAAAAAAATATGTTGCATCGGAAAGATAATTATTATTTACTACCTCCTTATTTTTTATTTTTTATTTTCAATTTTTAGTCTCTCAAGTCTCAATTAATGATTTTTACTAAATTAACCAAAAAATATTATTTCTTCCTATAATTTTTCTTTTATTCTAAGAATATAAAAATATTTATTTGTCATGTAAAAATAAAAAATTATATAGAAAATATAAATAAAATGGTTTTAACAAATAAATATGCAAATATCTAAAACGATATAATTTTTTTACTAACTCCGACTCATAATTAATGTGAGAAAATAATAAAATCTAATTTTAATTCATTAATAAAATCCAATTTGTTGCATTGGAGAAGTAAACAATTCGGACTCATAATTAATGTTTTCTGCAAAATATTTAAGAGGCTCTAGAATCAAAATATTTTCTTTGTATTTTTTTATTATGTCGACCGGATTTGATTTATTTATATAAATCATTAGCCCCCTGTTTAGTTTTGTTTGACCAAAGAGTAAACTACTTGATTAGGTCGGCAATGTACATAGAACACGACATATTAATAAAAACAATATTTAATCTGTCTTGATTTGTTTCTATATTATATTTTATGATGTTTTTGTTTTGTTTTTCCAAAATCATTTTATTACAATAATAGGTATATTTTGTTTTTCCAAAAGCAAGATTTTGGTCAAATAGTTTTACTAAAAGAGAATCCTGTTTTAAAAAAATGAGAATTATTCCTTTTGACTTGCCTATTATTCTCTCATTTTTATTACATTTTCTTCAAATATTTAATATTTTATCCATTTTGGGTCAAAATATACCCATTATTTAAATAGCAGTTTTTCTACATATGAGAGCAAAATTCTTCTATTTCTATAAAAAAACTTATATATATTTCAATATTTGTGTGAACATCTCTACAAATTAAGCTACTGGATGGCGTATATTCTAAATTGCTCTATTGTTTCTCTAAATAAATCAAGCTAAATAAGTAGTTTTTTATTTAAAAAGCGGAACAAGATTCTTTGATTCACATGTATAGATATACTTCTAGTAAGATTTTATGTGATTTTACTGATATTGTTGGTAACACATAATTTTTCTGAATTTTATTTTTTCATAAGAAGTAATTTTTATTAAAAAATTAAACATTATTTTAGTACTTAAAAAATAATTTTTTAACATTTTTGAAAGTATATTTAAAAATACAAAAACTTAATCCCGAAAACTAAAATTATTTTAACACACAATTTTTTTTTAATTAAGCTTATTATCATTTTTTTTTGTCGGAATTATTAAAGCAAGCTAAAACCAAAAACTAAAAAACTAAAAAACCTAATAAATCTAAAACATTCATGACTATAATCTCTAAACTTATAATTGAATTGGTAGAATCGTTAAGTGAAACTATAACGGAAAACTCGGTAAGTTCTTTTTTTTTTTTTTTAAACTGGTTTTAAATAAGAAAAAAAAAACTCGTAAGTTAGTCGTCTTTCTTTGGTATCTAAGATTTTAACGTTTCCTTAATTCCTTATTTCTAACGTCAATTCTTTGGGATCATATTTATTAGATGTGTGAGATGACTGAATTTATTTGTTGTAGACTTGTAGTAGAATATTGATTATATTGGAATAACACCGAAAGTTGGATAGATGATTAATTTTTTTTCATAAAAAACATTAAATTAAATAAAAAGTTAGGTTATCTACAAAGAATTACCGAGTTTATGTGACTAAAATAGAAAAAACGAATTTTTGTAGTGTCAAACAATCTGCTTTAGAAAGGGATTAATCCATCCACTAGAAAATGTATTAATTTAAACTGTTCTGAATATTTGGTGGAATAAGATGATTTTAAATTTATCGGGTTATAATTAATAGTTTTATATACATTAAAAATTATTAAATATTCAAAATGAAAATTTCAAAAAAAAAGAATTAGGGGTCAGACACTTCAAATTAAAAAACTAAATTCTGTGCCCAATNATCACTAAGTTCTGTGGCCAAAACCTTGATCTTGCGAGGTGAGTAGGTGACTATAGAGGAGAAAATTAAGATAATTGTCTTATACCACTAAATTAACAAAATGATTGATTAAGCCACACTTTTTGCTGATATAAAAAGTAAAAAAATTAGATATTCAAAACTATAAAATATTAATAAAAAAGATATAAATTATTTAAAAATAAAATTAATAATTTTTTTTTAAATAACAAATGCCACATTTTATTTCGTTTTAAGTTTTATTAAATCTAAGTATGGGAATACCTTGGCCCAAGACAACCATGCTGATGAGCATATGTCACAGTTAGGTATGTTCGGAGCCATGCTTTAAAAAACATTTTCATTGACCCCCAATTTACATTTAATTTTTGATCTAATTCTAGACTTCTAAAGTTTTAAATAACATTTTTTATATAGAATTTTTTTGTCTTGATCTCCTAAATGTATAATAGTATACTTGGAAAATATTTTATAGAGAATTAAATTTATCTTTTTTAGAACTTTCCTATTCAATTCAAAGTAGATCGATTCTAAATGAAAAAAGTTAATTTATAACAAATCATTTTTTTTTCAAATATACTATTTATGCTAAATTGAAAATGTATTAAGATTTGTGTAGTTTTTAAATCAGACCGACCACGGTATCGACAGTGAGAGCATTAGGTTCTTTTGACTAACGGTCAAAAAGAAAACAAATATTTTTAATTTTATGTGTTCCATATTCCATTACCTTCAACATCATTTTTATGTTTGTCCATTTCTTCATTAAAAACGAAGTTTGAACGTTGAAACAAGGAATTGAATCTCATTTTATAATTTTATAGCACAAAATCCAAATCATATATATAAATATATTATATATGTATAGTTTTTTTTTGGGGTCAAAATCTATATGTATAGATTAAATTCTAAAAACTAGAAACAATATTCGTATAGTACGTCACATATTGAAAATAATCGTACGGTGGAGTTTAAAAAATTTGTTGAGTCGTTATTTAAGTATTATTGGAGTATAAATAAGAGTAAGGGACAAATATAAAATTGTAACGGTGTTTTTCTCTATTTCTCTCTCGAATCGAATAGAGAAATTTGGCATTGTTGAATCTCATGTATTCTGGTCATCTACAGATGTGCATTCGATTATTGGTTTGGTTTGGAATATTCGGTTTTCGGTAAAACAATAAGTGTAAACTACTTGATAATTAAAATTATTCGGTTCGATTCAGTTTTTTGAAGTAAAAATTGTTCGATTTTTGAGTTTTTTTTAGGGTTTTTTTGGAAAATTAGGTTATATGAGAATTTTCGGTTTATTTGGATTTTTTTTAATCCAATTTGTTTTGTTTGAATTTTTAAAAATTGATGAAAAATATGCAAGTAAACAAATAGATGTTGCTTTTTTTTTTTTTTTTGTCAGAAATAGATGTTGCTTATAACCTTCAAATTGGCAATTATTATGATATTTATGTATAAAATATATATTCTTTGATCATTTACATAGTATCGTATAGCATAATTTTATATCGTTAAACCAAATTGTTAAATTCTGTTAAAAAATTTGGTTTTGATTTAATTACATGGTTAATTGGAGATTATGAAGGATATAAAGAGAAGCAAAAGATAAAAATATGCAAAAGGGAGTAGAGCTCCAACTGCCAAACGAACAACAAATATTAATTCAGACGAAAGTGCATCATTATGTGTGAACATCTCTACAAATATTCTTAAACAAATTTTTAAATCAGTAATCGATTTGTTATTTGGTTTATTTATGTAAACAATTATTTAGTTTTGTTTGACCAAAGAGAAAACTACTTAATTAGGTAGGCAACGTAAATACGACATATTAATAAAGCAGCATTTGTTTAATATATTTTGTTAGTTTATTTTAGATTTTACGATCTTTTTGGTTTTTGATTTTCTAGATTCCATTTTATTACCTTTCAATATTTTGGTCAAATTAGCTATTTGAGATGTCCTCCGTAATATCCAGCCGACTCCACTTGTGTGATATCAATAATGTTGGGTCTCGCTTGTGTGATAAGAGAAACTTACTTGTGTAACGTACTCATTATTAAAAAAAACGAATTAATTTTTAAGAAAAGTGAAAGAATATACGTAATTCGGGTAAAATTATATGTGAAGTTTAACGATATTGTTTCGTAATACATACAAAATTTTCTGAATTATTCTATTTTACAAGAAGTGATTTTTCATTGAAAAAATTACATAAACCCGAAAACTAAACTTATTCTATTCAAGTTTTAAAATAAGCTAAAACCAAATGAAATCATTAGGTCGAGCACTCAAGGCAAAAGATCGAACCAAACACTGTATCGACCGTAAGACCATTAATTTTCTTTTAACTAACGATGAAAAACAAAAGAACTTTTACAATTAAAAAAAAAGACAAAAAAAACACAACTAAGTATAAGTACGTGTCTCATATTCCATTACATTCAACATCATTTTCATGTATGTCTATTTTCTTCTTCGAAAAGAAAAATTCAGCCTTTAAAAGAGCCACCGAATATCATTTTATAATATTTATTAGCACAAAATTACAAGTCATATCTACCATATATTAGTAAAGACAAATTATTTTTAAATGAACCGTTACATCATCGATTTAATAAATTAGTTAAAATCTAAAAACTAATAATATAAATTTTTGGAATAGCATCACCTACATTACATTTTATTTTTTGCGGTGAATATTTTTTTCTTAGTTACGTCATTGTCGCTTGATAAGTCATGAAGGCTTTGGAGATTGTTAGTTTGTTACATGAACAATGCATGTTAAGCGGGATTGGACGTTGTGAGATGCGGATTTTTGAAGACGAATCGTTTGGTAAAAATTTAAAAATTGTTTTAGTCGTTTTTTTAAATAATTTCGGAGTATAAATAAGTGTAAGGGACTAGTATAAAACTCTTAACGTTTTCTCTCTATATATATTTCTCTATTGGAATAGAGAAAATTGGTCAATTTCTTTACAATTTTGATGGATCCTCATAAATATATTGGCATTGTTGAGTCTCATGTATTTTAGTCAACCATGACTCATTTGATTAATATTTTGATCATTTTTCACAAAATTGATGCGACTAAATCTTGCGTTGATGAGTTTAATTTTCTGAATTTTTCATAGTTTGGTTTTGTTTGCATAGCTTACAAATGCACTCTTATTTGAATCCTATTGTGCTTTTATAATGTTTTCATGTGAATTCGAATTTAAGATTTGCATTTCCGAAATAGGTTCAAATTAGCAAAACTTATGTCTTTTGAATTACACCTCTTTAATTTATTGTAAACTCTCTTTGCTTTTATTATCATACATATATATATTTCGCACACAAACTATGTGTAGGATTGGTTTTTTACTTGTTTAATCTTGTATATATACGTTTGCTAATTGTTTATTGTATATATGAGAGTAGATTTTAAATATAATTATTTTGTTTTTTACTGTGAATATTTTTCATAGTTATGCATAATAATGCATGATGTGTATTTTTCTTATTATTCATTCATTTTATGGTACAATAATTTAGTTGTATATTTAAATTTATTTAATTTATTACTAATAATGCATAATTATTAGATATTTTATTTTTAATGAAAAATATATCTATATGAAACCAATAATTTTGTTTTTAGTATATTTTTATATCGATACAAATCTCACAAAATAATTTTAGTGAAAAACAAACCGTCCATAAGGAATATCCGTCCAAAAGCTATACCCGCCCAAATCACAAGATCCGCCCAAACTATAACATCCACTCAAAATATATTTATTTTGGATATTTTAAAAATTTTAGAAAAAATTGCATATTAAAAAAAAATTAGAAAAAGTTACGGGCGGGCTAACCCGCTGTTACTTCTTGTCTGCGAGCTACGGTCCAACCCGCGGTCGGTCCATATCCGCGCGGTGCGGATATGATTTTACACATTTTTGACCGCAACCCCGCATGGTCTAAAATTTCACCGTCCAATTAGCCCGCTCTTGAAGAAACTCCGAACGGGCGGTCTGCCAATTTGACAGCCCTAATTATATATATTCTTATATGAAGTTAGCAAAAAAAAAATTTTCTTTCCAACTAAGGAAATAAATTTACACATGTTTTAATATTTTATTGTGTTTCTTGTATACACGGAACATAATTCCCTATGGATTGTAGTATAATAGCATTATATAGGCTAAGTTTTTGTTTTTGGTTACCGAGAATGTGTTGAAATTCAATTTTTTTTTTTCAACAGTTCAACTGGCTAATTAATATTTAATTAATCTCTCCTCAACTGGAGAGATCAGGGTTCGAACCCCGGTCTGGTGTAAAAGCACAGAGATTGCCACCATTAGGCTACTTGTCTTCCACTGTTGAAATTCAATTTATCCTGGCTATTTGATTCATCTACATACCATACATAACTATATTAATTAACACAAAAAGATAGAAATGAAACTACTTTTGGTTGGGTTTTGATTAGGGCTATGACATGAAACTTGGGTAACGACAAAAGCAGGCCCGACGCCCCTGACGTGAAAAAAAAACTATCAATTTCAATTATAAATTTTAGGGGGGAAAACATGTAAATTTAAAAATATACAGTATATTTTATAAAAGATAGGAAAAAATAGAATAAATTTTGACTTTAATTTTGAAAAAAAATAAAAAATAAAACGCTGAGATGTCATATCATCCACGTTTCCATATTGTTTTTTTTTTCGGTTTCCATATTTTTTATATTTTACTTTTTTTATTAACATTAATTTTTAAATTAATTTTAAAAAAAGGAATAAAAAGAGAGAGCATATTTGTCTTTGCTACTCAGAAGTTAAAACTTCCTATTTTTATCTTCTCCTTCTTTTCTTCGTCCTCTTTTTTTTATTTCTTATGTATTTTTTAATTTTTTTTCTATTTAAAAGCATTTTATTTGTTAATACATTATGTTATTTAAATAATGTTATTTTTTATTTAATTTACTAAACAAAATATTAATTCTATTTGGAAAAAGTGCGAACAGTAAATACCATATTAAAATAATTTTTTTTTTCCTAAATAATTTAGTAGGTAAAATTATTCATGGATAACAAAAAGTAGTTAGAAACTAAATTAAAATTTTTATTTCTGTTTAACTTATAAAATTTTAGGTTTATAACCATATTTTTATTTGATGATAAACGGATAATCAAGTGATGTTTTCTACGGTTTCCCCATCTTGTAGCATGAGGAGTTGGAGAGTTATAGTAACCATGTCCAATAGACTTGAGAAATCTCTAAAAACCTCTACAAGAAGGTATGTGTCGTGGAAGAGAAGATTTGCAACAAAGAGAAATGCAACCATCAAGTAGTGATTAGATCTATCAAGATCTTCATCATAGGAGATGCTCACGTCGGATGCATTATCATAAGCCACATTATTGCTATGTAGACTGTATCGAAGGATACGACCATCTCATTATTGTACTCGGTGAAATGATTAACATGAATCAGTCTAGTAATGATATGCGAAAGTGTACGCACTTCTAGCATTTTGAAGGAAATTCCTACGACGAATAAGATTACATTCAGAATCTCTGGAAATTAAGTATCGAGAAAAAGACAACAGATAAGCTCAGAACTTACCAGCGCAAGATTGAGTACTGTAGATCTTGAGTAGTAAGAGGGAGATATATGATTGAAAATTATAGGTGCATAGTGGTAAAAATGTTTTTGAATCAATACATAATTATTTTTTATTTTGGGTCCAACATAACCAATTGTAGACGTTTGATCGAAAATTGTGCAACATATTAAATCTATTAAAAAACTTGGTGAAAAGATTATTCGACGTTTATTCTCATACTGATTAGTTAAATGTTAAAATTCAAATAATCTTTGTTTAATTTTTTTTTAAACAATATTTGTAAAGTTTTATATTGACACAAGTCTACCAAAATCATTTTAGTGAAAAAAAAAACTACGAAAGTACTTGAGCTTTTAAATCCAAATATAATATAGTCAACAAATTATTGACGATTATTCTTTCTTTACAAAATAAATTAGTGTTAAAGCAAGATATCGAAACAATTTTTTTTATTAGTTTTACAAAACTATATATTTTTCAAAAACTAACTTTTCTGTGATTGTACATGCGTTGAAAATCTTTATTTTTGATTAAGAAATAATAAGTTAAAGAATAATAAAAGAAAATTCGAGGAGAATTATTTTATTTTGTTGAAAGAAATAATACAGCTCAAAAGGTTGTATTTACATTTGGAGAACGGTATATACTAATATAAATACAAATACTTTATTTTACTATCCAATTTTAAGAGTCTAAAATTGTTTATAGTCAAAATATTAAATATACAATTATATTAGACTATATTTCTTTAACTTAAGATCAAAAGTATTTAATCATTTATAACTACAATATTTTTTTTTTAAGTTTCCTTTGTAGTTCAACTTTGAAGCTTGATACTATGGACATAATTTAGCTAACAAAGACTCGCTCCAAGAAATTTAAGAACTTGCTGGATTTTAAAAAAAATTAATATTGAATATATAGATTTCATAAAAAACTGTTCTACTATATTCCACACAATCTCATAATAAATAAATTAATACTTTAAACGAAAAATATCGAGAGCTGTTGATGCTTGGAATTCAAGCTTTATGCGCTTAACCTAAAGATTTAGTTATGTTATTGGGCCTTCATCGAATACATACCAAATTTGATGTCATGGATTTTCAGTTGACCAAAAAGAAAATATAAATAATGGATTTTTCTTTGAATTAATACTGATATCTGACTCTTTTTATTTCTATTTATCGTTGTATTTCATATTATGTAAAAGTTCATGTTTTCAGAAATTGTTCACCATAAAAACAAAATTCACAAAATATGTTTTTGTTATTGTAATACAATCATACAAATGACTAAACATTTAGATATATAAACATGATGATGATGATGATGATGATGATGATGATGATGATGATGATGATGATGATGATGATGATGATGATGATGATGATGATGATGATGATGATGATGATGATGATGATGATGATGATGATGATTACGAATTCAAACCCAATAAAATGCATTCTCGGGATTCATAATTCTAGAAGTATATTCTTATGAATTTCGCATGAAGTAGGTAGTTATCCGCGCAATGCGCGGATTTAATTTTTTTTTTTAATAAATTTTTTCATAAATTTTTTCGTTATTACTAAAATTTATTTATAATTTTTTGGTATTTTTTTAACACAAAGACTTGAACATGATATTGTTTGCATATGCATGATATATCTCAATATCTCATGAAAGTAATTATTCTGGAGATGCTTAAAGAGAGATGATCATAAGATGTAGGCGGTTACATTTATATAGGGGATATATTTTATTTTATTTTTTTGGTCAAGAGGGGATATATTTTTATTTTATAGAAAAAAATAGTTATAAATTAGATCTAGTAGGTATAGTGGTGTTTTTATGTTTTTTAATAGATATTTTTTATTTTTTGTAGTAATATTTAATTGAAATTTTCTTAATTTATTTTATAAATATTTTTTAAATTTCTAAATATAGATTTTAAAAATTTATGTATTTTCTAAAAATAGATTTTAAATTTTTTTTAACAATTTTTTTAGAGTTTTAGTTAATTTTGTTGATTAAATTTTATTCTAATTGTACTCTTAATAAATTTTCTATTTTAGAATATTTTCAATGACATAACTTGTAATTATTTTGTTTTATAAGGTTTTTCTCATAAAATGACTGTTTTAATATATAGTAGATATATATTTTTTTTTTACGGCTTAGAATGCGAAATAGCTAATAATTTAAATAGTTATATACTAATTTGAGTCGGAAAAAAATTATCTACAGAGTTTCGGTGGATTTTAAAAATTTCAAAATTTTGGAAATTCGAGAAATGAACTACCTAAATTAATCTATAATTCGAACATTTGGATAAACAACGGATTTTTGATAGTCATGAAAAATTCTTCAATCAGGTCAAAAAATTAATTTTTTTTTTGTCAATTACAATAAAATAAATTTAAATTCGAAAAATAATAGATAGATCATAAATATTTACATTATTTTTTTCCTTCTCTGATGTACTGACTTTAAATACCATTTTTGTTTTAGCTGGAAAACCAACACCAACACCAACACCAAACTTAGTTCATTAAGCAGATCTTCATTTTTTTTTTTTTTGCAACAATATAAAAACCAATTAGGTAAAACTTGTATGCAAGAGAGTACACAAACTAAAGAGCCAATAAAATGTGTTGTTCAAGATCAAAACTATAGCTCATATTAAAGCAAAATTACAGTATCTTTCAAAATCTTAAACTAGTCTTCTTGATTGTGTTTCACTTTCTTGGTTTTTTTCTTGTGCTCTCTTATCTTCTTGCTTTTTATCTCGTCTTTCTCTTCACCTTCAGATACTTTTTCTCTTGTTCGTTTCTCTTTCTTTGACTTCTTTTTCTTCACAGGAGCTTCCTCTGTTTCATCTTCATCATCTTTTTCCTCCATGATTGTCATCTTATCCTCTGTTGCAGCTTCAA
>OVAW01001029.1:0-10811 GCA_900406365.1 Heliophila coronopifolia | reverse complement strand
TTAACGTTTTGGCGGGAAATCATAATTTTGCAGTTTTGACGGTAATTATTATTTTGCGGTTTTAACGGGAATTTTTTTTTAANGGGAAATCATAATTTTGCAGTTTTGACGGTAATTATTATTTTGCGGTTTTAACGGGAATTTTTTTTTAAAACAAAGTCCAACTTCTCAAACGAACATAGCCTATTTAAAAAAAAAATGTGTTAATGAAAAAATTTTTTGCATATTTTTAATAAGATCGAGTTATTTTACTGTTTATATAGATCGAAGTTTATTTTGCAATTGATATAGATCGAGGTTTATTTTGTAAGTAAATAATTCGAGGTTTATTTTGCAATTAAATAGTTCGAGGTTTATTTTGCATTTATTTTTATAGATTAATGTTTTATTTGCATTTTTTGGATAGTTAAAGGTTTATTTTGCTGGTTTTTATAAAGTTCGAGGTTTTTTTTTGCATTTTATATAGTTCAAGATTTTTCTTGCATTTTTCAGACGGTTCAAAGTTTTTTTGCATTTTTTCCTAAAGTTCATGCCCATTGTTTATAAAATTAGAGATTAAAAATTAATATAAAAAAGTAACTTAGTGGTTGCAACTTATGTTGCTTTAACCAAGATTCTAACACTAGTGTTTCCTGTCAGGAGTAACCTAAAAATAGTCAATTAAGCTAAAAAAAAATTAAAATAATTTATCACAAATTTATTTGGTCACCAAATATATACTATTTTTTCTGTCAACATAGATTTACCAAGTATATTTCCTAAATAACAATATTCCACTACAAAGCTTGATAATTATAAAACTACATAATAGAGAAGAATACAATAATCAGAAAGGAAAAAAGAAGAAGATAAAATCAACAAATGTAAATGCAAAAAAATAAATAAAATAATATGTATTTATATGAAAAATATAAAATGATATATAGAAAAATCATGAGTATTACTGTATTAGCATACATAAACTTTTATAAAACTTTATTTGATAAATTAGATCTCTATATATAAAATTAAAATGTTGTTAAAATTTTTATTATAGCTTATAATTTTTTTTTTGTATCGGACAATAACAAACCATTCCGAAAGCTTAGATCCCATAAAACGAAAAGTACATCGCATCTTGATGTCAAAATCGATAAATCTAGGATGAAAATTTATTGACGGGCAAAAGAATTTTGAAGGATAAATTTAAAAAAAAAGAAGGAATTCTTTTCTTTTTTTATAAGCAGAAAAAAAAAATCCTCGGATATAGAAGAGGGCCGGGATCCTCCTTAGCCAGTCTCTGTCAACTAATGGATTCTAACCGTTAGATCAAAGACAGTGGAAAAAAATTAAAATTTTGATAGAACAATTTATTCTTCTTTCTGATTTTATTGCATCCAAAATAGCTAAGTTCAAATTTTGTCTAGATATATCTCAAATCCTCTTAGTATCGTTTAACATTCGATTCGAAATTATATTAAATTATACACTTTGACTTGAATAAGTCTTACTAACTTGACAAATTATAATAATTGAAAATGTAAATGTAAATTACATTATTGATAACGAGAGAATTAATACAACATAAATAAAAATCATTTCCAAGTATCCATATCACACTACTTTTTGTAAATCTTCATCTTCCTCAGAGTTTCTGATTCTTTCTCTGAACTAACCAGAGATTTCAATTTGAACTGCAGATTTCAAAGCTAAGTAGTTTTGAATTCGACAATGTCAAGTCCAGATTCAGTTCAAAAGCCATTACTAGATTCCATGCCTCAAACCTTCAACAAAATCTTAAGAACTTCATCTTCAAGAAAACGAAGATTGCGTCGCTCAAGAAGCGCTCCTCGTGGCGGTTTTGCATTCATCGATGTTAATGTCAAATCCTAAGAGCCGCCGCTACATCCAAGTAAAATCCCAATGTTCAACAATCTTAACCCGAACCTCAGCGGTGTGATCATGCTCTTAGCTTTGTATCTAACCGCTGGTACTGTCTGTTTCTACCAAGTGAGAAACCAGATCTCCGGTTTTATAACCAATGGTGTCTTAGATGCTGTTTACTTCTGCGTTGTGACGATGACAACCGTTGGATATGGTGACCTTGTCCCCAATACTTCAGCCTCAAGGCTACTAGCTTGTCCCTTTGTTTTCACAGGAATGTTTCTTGTGGGTCATCTTTTAAGCCAAGCAGCGGATTATTTAGTCGAAAAGCAAGAGACTTTGCTTCTCCGGGCTTTCCATTTACGCCAAACCGTTGCTCCAACCGATGTTCTCAAGGATTTGAATACTAACAAGCTGAGAAATAAATGCTATGTGACATTCCTTGTCTTTGTATTCCTCTTCCTTATCGGTATACTCTTCCTCCTTATGTATGAGAAAATGCCGCTTATTGAAGCTTTTTACTGCGTTTGTTCCACGGTTACGACATTGGGGTATGGAGATAAGAGCTTTCAATCGAAAACCGGACTGGTTTTTGCAGTGTTTTGGATCTTGACAAGTACTATATGTTTGGCTCAGTTTTTTCTTTATGCAACTGAGGTAAATGCAGAACGTAAACAGAAGGACTTAGTGAAATGGGTTTTAACTTGGAGGATCACCGGCAAGATCATGATGATGGAGTTGTCGGGTGAGAAATCAGACATAACTCTCTCTTTTTTGGAGTCCGCCAAAACTAAAATTTGGAGCCAACTTTTTTTAAAAAGTTTTTTTTTTCTTTTTTTTTAAAAAGGGTTTAAATCGAACATAGATGTTTTAAAAAGAGCGTAACAAAAGTTTCTTCTGATTCTACTCATGTAGAGCTGTCAAATGGGCGGACGGGGGCCACTAGCGGGTTTTTTCAAATCTCGTAGGCAAAATGGGCAGTTAACTTTAAGCTCATGCGGGTTTGCTGTAAAAAATGTATGAAACCATACCCGCACCGCACGAACAAGCGGTGACAACGGGCTTGACTGCAGACTAAGCTTTGCATGCGGACTAGAAATTTTGTCCAATTTTTTTTTTTTTAAATATCCATAATTTTTCCCTCCAAATTTTATAAAACATCCAAAATACATATTTTTGGATGGGTGTTATGGTTCAAGCGAACCTTGTGGTTTGGGTGGGTATAGATTTTGGGTGGATATAGATTATGGGAGGGTGTAGTTTTGGGCCTTTTAGAAATGGACGGCGGATTTGGGCTAAAACCATATTATCCGCGGGTGCCCGCTCGCATAATCGGTAGACTATTATGGGCGTACACATACCCAAAAGCGGCTTAAACACTCGTGACCATATCTGCACCCAGTGGCGGATTCAAGGGGGGCATGGGTGGGCATATGCCCCCCTTAATCCGAGAATTTTTTTTTTCGGTGTAAAATTTTGACTATCCTCCTAAAATTTTTTTGCCCACCTAATTTCCCTGAATCGAACCGTCCCGAACCAATTTTTTTTTTAATTTCTTCTATGTCCACCTTTATTTTCTTCCTGGATCCCCCACTGTCTGCACCGCCACGGTGCACGCGGCCCCCACCCATTTGACAGCTATATACCGAGGGCGCTCCTGCTCCTCTGGCCTAATTTTTGTTATTGTTCTTGATTCTTTTGGGTGATGTGCAGACCTGCGGAGTTTATAGTGTATAAACTAAAGGAAATGGGGAAGATTGATAAGAAAGATGTATCTAGGATTATGGAAGAGTTTGAGTTACTTGATTATGATGAATCTGGTACTTTGACAGCTTCTGATATTGTTCTTGCTCAGACAATGTCACAGAACCCAGGGTTAGGACATAACAACAAAAAGTGAAGACATTTCTGGAAAGTTTGTGTTTTTATTTAATTTGATTGTGTTTTGTAATGTAATGCTAATGCCGTAGTCCCTTTTTAAAAAAAAAAAATTTCTTGACGCATAGTGTATAACACGAATATATTGAATATTGATCTATGAAGTTCTATTTTTTCATGAATATTGTGTTGGAACTATTTTATATATAAAATAAGTTTGTCTTTAAATGAGAAATGTTGTTAAACAAATAAGTTTGTGACATGTGTTGCACCAAATAAATGTTTGAACTTTGGGTTTGGGACAAATTCGGTTAATTTTTTAACTTAAAATTGAACCGGAATTTTTGCGGTAACCGGACAATTATGTCTCGCGGTTAACCAAACTCAATTTAGACCGAGAGGTAATTTGGGGAGAAAGTTACTAAGATTCTATTTCTAGATTCTGATTTACTTGGATATTCTGTTTCCAGATTCTGTTGCAACCAATTTCCATGTGTATCTAAATTCCAATGTTTTAAATATTCGGTTATAGATACAACTTGGGGACGAAGTAATCCAGAGTCATATAAATACGACCATTCGCCCTCATTATTTCCACACATCTAACATCCATCCGACTATCTCTCTCTTTAAGCAATCATCCACTTTAGTCTTCCGTAAGTTCGTAGAGACGCATCTCTAGGGTTGTGTAAGAGCGCCTTCACGCGGTTGTATCATGCGATTTAAGAATCGCATCCAAACCGTTACACTGACAGGCGATTCATTAAGTTAAGGAAAGAGATTTAATCTCGCATCGTGCTTAATCTTATTTCCTAAACGGAATTAACGGGTTGTTGTCTTTTTCTTTAAAGGTTTTTGACAAAACGTTTTAGGGCAAATATCTATCTGATTATTGTAGTCATACAGTCTTAACTTAATGAATCTGCTCATGCTTATGCTTTGATCAAATTTATTTGTTTTAAAACGATTTAGAAAAATAAGAAACGGTTCTGTATTAAACGTTTATGGGTTTGTCTTATTTAAAAAAATAGAAAAAATATGTTTTCTATTTTTAAAAAATATTAAAGGAGCAAATAGGATCTTAGATATCCATATATTTAGGGTAAAACCGTTTCTTATTTTTTCAAAAAGTTTCTTATTTTCCTTAGAATAGAAAACATATTTTTTTATTTTTTTTAAGTAAGAAAAACTCAAAAACATTTAATACAGAACCGTTTCTTATTTTTTTAAATCGTTTTAAACAAATAAATCTGATCAAAAGCATAAGCATGAGTGGCTTCATTAAGTTAAGATTGTAGAACTGCAATAATCGGATAGATATTTTCCCTAAAACGTTTTGTCAAAAACCTTTAAAGAAAAGGATAACAACCCTTTAATTTCGTTAAGGAAATAAGATTAAGCACGAGGCGAGATTAAATCTCTTTCCTTAACTTAATGAATCGCCCGTCAGTGTAACGGTTTGGATGCGATTCTTAAGTCGCAGGATTCAACCGCGCGAAGACGCTTTCCCACAACACTAGAGATGCGTCTCTACGAACTTACGGTAATCGGTATACGTCGAGACACGAACGGTAGACTAAAGTGGATGATTGCTTAATGAGAGAGATAGCCGGATGTTCGATATGTGGAAATAATGAGGGCGAATGTCGTATTTATATGACTCTGGATTACCTCGTCCCCAAGCTGTATCTATAACCGAATATTTAAAAAATCGAAACTTAGATACACATGGAAATTGGTTGCAATAGAATATGGAAACTGAATATCCAAGTAAATCAGAATCTAGAAATAGAATATGAGTAACTTTCTCCCCTAGTAACCTCTCGGTCAAAATTGAGTTTGGTTAACTGCGAGACATAATTTTCCGGTTAGCGCAAAAACTCCAGATCAATTTTAAGTTAAAATATTAACCGAATCTGTCCTAGAACCCAAAGCCCAAACATTTATTTGGTCCAACACATGTCACAAATTTATTTATTTAACAACATTTCTCATTCAAAAATAAACTTATTTTATATATATAAAATAGTTCCAACATATTGTGATGCTCCTCACGACCAAACTACAAATTATCTCTTTGGACCAAGAAGTCTGTTAGTTTCCCAATCTATGTAAACGACGTGGGGGTAGTTTTGTAAATCAGAAGAGACAATAGTCTTACTGGTTAAATACTGAGTTGAATCTCCACAAATAGAGAGAGTAGAAGAGTAGAGTATCGAGTGTTATATATAGAGTTTTCAGATCGGGGACGTCTGCGGGTTTAGTTCAATCCACACCGCTATGGATGCAACGTTTTCGTCCGTGAGTTTTTGCGGGCGAGCCGCACTAACCCGCTTATATATTATTTTGTATTAATTTTTTTTTGTATAGCATAATTCAAAAAAATCCAATTAAATTATTGTTCTTGCAGAAGACTCTTCAAGCTGATGTTTAAGTCCTTATGTGGGAATTAAATTCTTGTACTTGATGCTGATCCATATGAAATGTTCTTGTCGTTTTCACTTCAATTGATCAATTGGACTCTTAAGTGATTCACAAAATGTACCTACTTTTTTACAACAGCACAATAAGTCAGGTTTGAATTTAGCATCAGAATTTGTTTATTATTATTTTTAAGTATTGATTTTGGATACAATCATATTAGCATACTTGTTTGAACAAAAATAATTATCCAGATTGGTGGTCTTAGAATATCATACCATTTTTTATTTTAAAAAAACAGAGATTTTTAAAAATTGCATATTTAAATTTAAACTCAAAATAAAATCACCAATTTGTAGTTGATTAGGCAAATTTTGTATCGAATAAGTTAAAAATTATGCAAATATCCAAAAAATCTATATTGGTTTTTAAAATATTTGATAATAAAGATTTTAATTGATTTTTTTTTAATTTATATCTGATAATTTTAATTTTAATTATCCTCTTTCATTGAATGTCATTAAAAATAGTGTGACCATTTATATCTATTAGAAAATCTGGTGAAATAACTACTCAAAATGTGTATGGCTATAGGTCCAAAAAACCTCTCGTTTTAAAAAGGAAATTGTTACATAAAGCGCCGAGAGTCCATATTTTTTCTCTTGTTAATAATACTATATAATCTAAACAATTTAAAACATAATAGTAGAAAATGTTGATGACAATTAGTGCAATTAGTTGAGATACAAACCAATGTTAATTAGATTTTAAAACATAATCAACAGATCCATAGTAATTAATGGAAACCCATGACAGGAATTATGGAGCTCATGTAGGCATCAAAAGTCAATAGTTTTAGTAGATGTTATTGGATAATGTGCTAAATTATTTGTGGATATTGTTGATCTAAATAATTTATCAGAAAAGTATTTCTTAATGATTTCATTAATGGAAGACGCAAGCATGATCTTTTAGATAAAGTTTTTTTTTTAATAAAGTTAATGCCAATTGTTTATTAAATAATAGATTAAAAATTAAATTAATTTTCTAAAAACAAGTGGTGTAGTGGTTGTAACCTTTGTTGCTAGTACACTATAACCGAGATTCGAACTTAGATTGAGAGAAATATAAAAATGTTCAATTAAACTAAAACAAAAAGAATTGAAGTAATTTATCACAAATTTAATTGGTTACCATGATTTTTCTGTCAACATAGATTACTAAATATATTTTAAATAACAATATTCCACTACAAAACATGATAAATTTAAAACTATATAATAACAGAGAAGATGCATAATAATGGAAGATGAACGCATGATCTTTTAGAAAAGCTTTCTTTAATAAAGTTAATGCCAATATGCAGACAAAAAAAGTTGATGCCAATTGTTTATCAAATTAGAGATAAAAAGTTAAAATAATTGTGGATAAATAAATGGTGTTTGTTGTCATCTTTGTTGCTTCTAGACCCGTAATCGAGAGATTCAAATTTTGTCTCCACTTAAAAGAAATTGAAAAAATAGTCAATTAAAGAAAAAAAAATTATCTATCACAAATTTAATTGGTTACCAATTACCACATATAAATATATATATATATATATATATATATTAATTTTTCTCTCAACATAGATTACCAAGTATAATTTTTAAATAACAATATTCAACTACATAACTTGATAATTATAAAACTACATAATAGGATTCATTCATCCAAAAGGAAAAAAAAAAGAGTACAATCAACAAATGTAAATGCAACAAAATTTAATATATATTTATTTGAAAAATATAAAATGATATATAGAAATATCGTGAGTGTTAGGATACATAAATTCTTATAAAACTTTATTTGATAAATTAGATGTCTATATATAAAATTAATATGTTGTTAAAAATTGATTAAAATTTTAATTTTTTTTTGGTATCGGACATTAAAAAACCAGTCCCAAATCTTAAATATCATAAAAAAAAAACATCGCATCTTTTATGTCAAGAATCAAGATCAATACTAATCGATAACGAATCTAGACCGAAAATTCAATGTGGAGTAAAAAAAAGTTATATGCAATACTAATCAAGATCAATAGTAATTTTTTTTTTTTACATAAATTTATTTTGATAGAACAAATTATTTTTCTTTCTGATTTTAATTACATCCAAAATAGCTAAGATCAAATTTCTCCAAATCCTATTTTTATCGTTTAACATTCGATTTGAAATTCTATTAAATTACACATTTTGACTTGGCTAAGTCTTACTAAATCACAACTTAATATTTGAAAATGTAAATGTAATGATAACGAGAGAATTGATCATTTGCAAGGATCCGATCACATTGCTTATTCTTGTAAGTCTTCATCTTTCTCTAAATCTTCTTCTTCTTTCTTCTCTCTTCCAATCCAAACATCTTATTATCAGATACTATCCAAAATTCTCAACTTTTTGATCGATTTTGAATTGCATTCATGTTCTAGATATCTCCATTTTTAGGGTTTAAAGTCAAGAACTAACCAGAGATTTAAATTTGATATGCAGATCTCATAGCTAAGTATAGTTTTGAATTCCACAATGTCAAGTATAGATTCAGCTCAGAAGCCATTACTAGAGCCCATGGCTCAAACCTTCAACCAAATCTTGAGAGCTTCATCTTCAAGAAAACGAAGATTGCGTCGCTCAAGAAGCGCTCCTCGTGGCGGTTTAGCATACACCGATGATGATACCAAAGCCGAAGAGCCACCTCCAGACCCAAGTAAAATCACAATGTTCAACAATATTAACCCGCATCTCAGGCGTGTGGTCATGCTCTTAGCTTTATATCTAACCGCCGGTACTGTCTGTTTTTACCAAGTTAGAAACCAGCTTTCCGGTCATAAAACCAATGGTGTCTTAGATGCTGTTTACTTCTGCGTTGTGACGATGACTACCGTCGGATATGGTGACCTTGTCCCCAATACTTCAGCCTCAAGGCTACTAGCTTGTGCCTTTGTCTTCACAGGAATGTTTCTTGTGGGTCATATTTTAAGCCGAGCAGCGGATCATCTAGTCGAAAAGCAAGAGAATTTACTCGTCCGGGCTTTCCATTTGCGCCAAACCGTTGCTCCAACCGATGTTATGAAGGAGCTGAATACTAACAAGATGAGAAACAAATGCTATGTGACATTCCTTATCTTTGTAGTCCTCTTCCTTATCGGTGTAATCTTCCTTGTAATGTATGAGAAAATGCCGGTTATTGAAGCTTTTTACTGCGTTTGTTCCACGGTTACAACATTGGGGTATGGAGATAAGAGCTTTCAATCGAAAACCGGGCGGGTTTTTGCAGTGTTCTGGATCTTGACAAGTACTATATGTTTGGCTCAGTTTTTTCTCTATGTAACTGAGTTAAATTCAGAACGTAAGCAGAAGAAGTTAGTGAAATGGGTTTTAACTCGGCGGATTACCAGTAATGATCTTGAAGCAGCTGATCTTGATGAAGATGGAGTTGTCGGGTGAGAAATCAGACATAACTCTCTTTTACTAGACCGGAAACAAAACTAAAATTTGGAGCATACTCTTCTTAAAAAAAAATATTTTTTAAAGGGTTTAAATCTAGAAATATTTTTAAAAGGCCTTAGCAAATGCTTTGTCTGGTTCTACTCAGGTAGAGATGTCGAATGGGCTGGCAAGCTGCCCTTCCGCATGATAAATGGGCGGATAACTTTAAGTCCATGCTGGCTTGTGGTAAAAATGTATAAAACCATACTAAGCTTGCGGGCTGACCCGAAATTTTGTCCATATTTTTATTTTTAAATATCCATAATCCCCCCCCCCCTAAATTTTACAAAATACATATTGTTTAAATGGGTGTCATGGTTCAAGCGGGCCTTGTCATTTGGACGGTTGTACATTTTGGGCAGGTGTAGCTTACAAGAGGGTGTAGTTTTTGGTCTTTCAGAAATGAGCGGCGAATTTGGGGTAAAACCGCATAGCTCGCGGACAAATATGGGTGTACACACACCCAAAAGTCCCCTTTTAATTTGGGCTAAAACACTCATGACCATATCCGCACCGCCGTACTGCGGGCGGTCCGCCCATTTGACAGCTATATTAATTCAGGGCCGTTCTTCCTCGTATGGTTTGAGTTTTGTTATTGTTCTTGATTCTTTTGTGTGTTGTGCAGACCTGCGGAGTTTATAGTGTATAAATTAAAGGAAATGGGGAAGATTAATGAGAAAGATGTATCTAGGATTATGGAAGAGTTTGAGTTACTTGATTATGATGAATCTGGTACTTTGACGCCTTCTGATATTTATTTTTCTCAGACAATGGCACAGAGCCGAAGGTAAGTTTACATACAACAACAAAAAGTGAAGACTTTTTCTGGAAATTTTGTTTTTTTCTTTCAATCTGTTTGTGTTTTGTAATGTAATGGTAATGCCACAGTCTCATTTTTTTTTGAAATTTTCTTGACGCAAAGAGTGTATAATTTACATAAATGGATTTACACGAATATTTTGTCTTAGAAAATTGAATATTGATCTGATATAAAGCTCTGTTTTTTTCCTCATGACCAAACTCCAAAAAGCATATTATATATACATATATGTATAATGACTTTTTATTGAAAATAATTAAAGGTGCAAATGGATGTACACTTAGAGGAACAAAATTAGA
>OVAW01001027.1:283-10671 GCA_900406365.1 Heliophila coronopifolia | reverse complement strand
AAAAAAAAAAAAAAAAACAGGCATAAGAAGGTTTGGAAAAAAAGCAGAGAAAAATTTAAAAAGAAAAAGAATATATAAACTACGAAGTCTCAATTTTCATATTTTAGATAAAGAAAAAGAATGAAACAGACATCATCAGCAATAATCAATTGTCAATCTCAATTTTAACAAACTCAGCAATAAAGACTTAATCTTTGAGCAGAGACAATACGATGTGAGGACAGAATGTGAGATTAAATTTTTAAACCTTATTATTGAAGAAATTGACCGCTAGAAACAGCAAATTTTGACACAGACAGCATCAAACTGGAAAATCTCAATCCGACAAGAACCACAGTCCAATTATACAAGTAATCAAAATCCAAAAACTCACTGGAGTTAAAGTTGTTGAAAATAGATCGAGAATCAAAACAGAAATTGACTTACGGTCAGAAAAAGGATGCGAGAGTCTTCTGCTGCGGTAATAAAACTGAAGTCTTTTATGAGATCTAGTAGGTTTTTGTCAGAGAGAGTTTCGCAGAGTACTAGTACTATTTATATAGGAAGCTATTTTGAGTCGACAAAAAAAAAAAAAAAAGCTATTCTGTTGAAAAAAAAAGAAACTATTTGTTGACAAAAAAACAAAAGGAAACTATTTTAGTGGAATAAATTTTAGTAAATTTCCTGCTTTTATATGACTATTTATATTAATATGTACGTAAGCCACAAAAATAAGGTATATATATATATATATATCTACTGTATATTACTAATAGAAAAATTATTTTAAAAAAATAATTTTTAAATTATGTGTTATATTACATAAAATGTCATTAATATAATAATAACTATAGAAGAGTATTTCTGTCAACATAAATTTTGGACATTTAATTATTCATTAATTAATATAATAAATTTAAGATTTAATTTAAAATTTAAAATTTTTAGATTTTTAAATTTAAATTTTTAAATATTGTCGACAAAAAAAAATTTCTTAAATTTTCGGATTATAAAAGAATAATATTACCTGACAACAAAAAAAAGAATAATATTACTATTAAGTTTTAATTTATTATCTTAAAATTGATTTTAAATTTTGTTTTATTTTTTTATAATTTTAATTAATTATGTTTAATAAATTTTATGTAATTGTATCATTATTAAAATTTCTATTAGGATATTTTCAATAACATAACTTGTAATTAAAAAAAAAACTAAAACATGTAAGGGATTTTTTTTTGGACAAAATATTCAACCTTTTTTCCTTTCTTTTCTACCAAACTAAATGGAACCTTTTTAAATTTTTTTTCTTATCGTATTATAAAAAGGAAAAAATAGGTCAATTAATAAAAAATTGGAAAAACCTAGTTTTCTCTCGCGCCGCATGCGATTTCAAACTTACCTTTTTTAGCTTCTCTCGCAAGCTTCGCGATCTCAGGCTCTGGCCGCCATGGGGTCGTCGGCGCCGTCACCAGCTACCTCCTCCTCAGCGTCTCCTTCTACTCATCAACCTCTCTCTTGGAAATCTATTGTCAATGACTCGATCTCAAGCTTCTCACCAGTGGTTAACCTCATCAATGGGGAGGCCTCTGTTTCTGTTCCTGGGGAGATCTATCAAGATGCTAAACCTCTCTGGAAAAATTTCATTCTAGGCCACTTCATTGGCACACCTCCTCACATTGGCAAAATCCACGCCATTGTCAATAAAATTTGGATCCAATCGGGTTCCTCTTCGAAGATCGACGTGCAAGTTCTCAACACCACCTCGTTCCTGTTTCGGGTTGAGGATGACACGATGCGGTCTCACATTCTCAAAAGCTACTTCTGGCACATCGCTGAGATACCTCTAGTTGTCTACGAATGGTGCCCAGAGAATGCTCATCGGCAACTTGACCTCAAAACCATCCCTCTGTGGGTCGATCTCAAAGGAGTCCCTGGCAATCTCTTCTCTGTCAAAGGGCTAAGCTACCTTGGTAGCATCGTGGGAAAGCCTCTCAAGCTTCATCCTTCCACCAAAAAATGCACCCGTCTTGACATGGCTCGTTTATTGATTGAAGTGGACCTTTCCAAACCGCTACACTCTTGTATTCATGTTACTGGGCTTAACGGTGATGTCCATACAGTGCAAATTCTGTATCCTTGGGTGCCACCGAAATGCAGTTCGTGCTCAAAGTGGGGTCATGAACAAAAAAATTGCTCTACGTTTGCAGCATCTGTGTCTCTCCAACCAAGAGAGAAACCTAAATCGTCTAAGCCCAACGGTAAGGATGCAGCGTCTGTCTCTGTCCTCCCTAAGGTTACACCTGAGGTACCAGCGGCTGTGGAAAATTTCCACCCTCTGAAAATTCAGTCTGTAGAAGATCCTAGCAAAGAAATCTCTCCAGTCTCCTCACCCTCACTCCATTCGGCAACTCAAAACTCCTTTAAGACGGCTGTAACCATTGGTCAAACCTCAGACATGGCTACTGAAGTGTGGCAAGTAGTCCATGGCACTTCTCGGTCTACTCATACGTCTCCGACAGCGAAGGCTCCAGCTCAAGCGTCCCCATCTCGATTTGAACCTCTGTCTGATTTACCTGAAGATGGTGAAATCCGTGATGAAGACGAAGATGAGGATGTCTTCGACACTGACGGAGAGCTTGAAGAACGGATTAACCAAGAGATCACACCGTTCCTGGAACAAAAGGTGTCGGGCTCATCTAGAGGTCGCAGTAATAAACCCACGAGGAAGTTAACTCTCAAGACAAGAGACATTCTTATGGCAAATGCTCAATCAAACATCACCAAAAGGGCTTCCTCGCGGAAGCACTAAAATGATGATGTTCTTCTCTTGGAACCTTCGAGGCTTCAATAAGCCTCGTAAACATTCAGCTCTACGGAAGTGGGTTCGAGCTGCGAAGCCTATGTTTGGTTGCTTGCTTGAGACTCGTATCAAGCAGGAAAACTATAATTCTATTTTCACCGCGGTCTTCCCGGGTTGGAGCAGCTGTGCCAATTACATCTCTCACCGTCTAGGGCGTATTTGGTTCTGCTGGTCCGACGCAGTTGAGGTTACGCCGATGTACCAAAGTGCCCAATTCATTACTTGTATGGTGAAAATCAGAGCCTCCTCGGCTGTCTTTATATGCACTTCGGTGTATGCTTCGAATTTTGCCGCTGACCGTCGACAACTATGGAAAGACCTCATCACTCATTCCACTATGATTCACCCGGGGACGCCATGGGTGGTCTTAGGGGACTTCAACGAAACTTTAGCACTCTCAGATCACTCGCGCTCTCTGGACTACAACATTGGGTTAACGGGTATGAGAATGTTTCAAGACACGGTTGCTGCGTGTCATCTTACTGATCTGGCGTTCCAAGGTCCCACCTATACTTGGTGGAATAACCAGCAACAAAACATCATCGGGAAAAAGCTAGACAGAATCCTTATAAATGATGATTGGCTGACTGTTTTTCCCTCTTCGTCGGCAACTTTTGAAGCAGGGGGAGTCTCGGACCATGCTAGAAGTTGCGTATCTCTCACGGCAACGCTGTCGGAGGGTAGAAAGCCATTTAAGTTCTTCTCGTTTTTGACCAAAGACGAGACTTTCTTGCCCCTGGTCGCGCAGCAGTGGTCCTCGCATCCTAAGCTCTATCACTCTAGATCAGCCCTTCTTCTGTTTCACAAGCAGCTAAAGCGACTTAAGCCGGTTCTTCGTAACATGAACATAGATAAATATGGTGATATCTCAGGCAAAGCAGCTGAAGCTTTTCGACTATTATGTATTCAGCAGGAAGAGATGCTCGTGAATCCTACACCGGACCAGCAAGAGCAGCTCTCTATATCGACCCGTAGATGGCATCATCTCAGTTCGATCGAAGAGCAGTTTCATCGTCAAAAATCTCGCATCAACTGGTTACGAGATGGGGATCAAAATACCGCTTTCTTTCATCGCACGACACAGGCCCGCACTTCTCAAAACGCCATTCGCCAGTTAACTACAGACTCGGGTCAGGTTCTTACAAACATGGCTGATATTAAAAACACTGCAAGGGAGTACTTTGAAAACGTATTACAAAGCCAGCCGGTCGATTTTCAGTTACCGCCAGACGGGTTTTTAGACGGCCTGGTTGATTATCGCTGTTCTCCAGAAATGGGTAAGCACTTAGTTGCTGATGTCTCCGCTAAGGAAATTCATGACACTCTATTTGCTATGCCCCTCAACAAAGCTCCAGGTCCTGATGGATATCCCGCAGAATTTTTCCGATCATCCTGGAGTGTGATAGGGGAAGACTTTATAACTGCGGTTCAATCCTTCTTCCACTACGGCTTTCTTCCAAAAGGGGTAAATGCTACCATCCTTACTCTCATTCCAAAGAAGTCAGAAGTCACCACCATAAAGGATTATCGCCCTATCTCGTGCTGCAATATCTTATACAAGGTCATCTCTAAAATCCTCGCTACCCGCCTAAAAGTATTACTTCCAGATATGATTGAGCTTAACCAAACGGCGTTTGTGAAGGGTCGTTTGTTATTGGAGAATGTTCTTCTTGCCACCGAGCTGGTCAAAGATTACCATAAAACCTCTATCTCCTCACGTGCGACACTCAAGTTAGACGTCGCAAAAGCTTTCGATACTGTCCAATGGGAGTTTATTATATTGGTTCTCCGCACTATGCGTCTACCGGAACTATTTATCAAGTGGATTGAGACCTGCATTTCCACTTCAGCTTTTTCGATCGCCATAAATGGAGAGTTAGAGGGTTTCTTTCCGAGTACTCGCGGGCTTCGACAAGGATGCGCTCTATCGCCTTATCTCTATGTCATTATCAACAATATCTTATCGAGAATGCTTAACCGTGCCGCTTCAACAGGCAATATAGGGTATCATCCCTATTGTAACTTGGAGAAGATCACTCATTTGAGCTTTGCAGATGACATCCTGATTTTCTTTGATGGTAAATCAGCCTCTCTAAAGGGTATCATGGAGACACTAAAGGTTTTTGGCACTATCTCAGGTCTTAAGATTAATGCATCTAAGTCCGAACTATACTTATCTGGGAAAACATTGACGCCTATCATGGATTCAGCCTCTCATTTGGGTATTTCAGTTGGTTCGTTACCCATACGTTATCTGGGTTTGCCTCTCACCACTAGGTCAATGACAGCTCACGACTATGCACCGCTAGTGGACAAAATTCGTTCTCGGCTTCTCTCTTGGTCCTCTAAGCATCTCTCATATGCTGGCCGCCTTCAACTCATAAAGGCTGTCATCGCAAGTATGACAAACTTCTGGTGCTCAGCTTTTAGCCTCCCCATCACTTGTCTCAAGGAAGTAGAAAGTATGTGTAATGCTTACTTATGGTCTGGAACGCCGAACAACCACCATAAAGCAAAAGTCGCTTGGGAGGATATATGCTACCCAAAACTTGAAGGCGGTTTGGGAATTCGCTCTCTCTCTCTTACCTCCAGGATCTTTGCTTTTAGCTTGATGTGGAAGATAATCTCAGGTACAAGCTCCCTTTGGGTGAACTGGATACGCCGACACCTTTTGCGGCAGCATACTTTTTGGAGTGTTCCGATCACAACCATCGGATCTTGGGTCTGGAAAAAACTACTTAAGCTTCGAGGTTCAATCACGGGTTTCATTAAAGGAGACTTGCACAGTGGACGTTCTCTCTCCTTCTGGTTCGACTCATGGCTGCCAAATGGTCGACTAATCGACATAACTGGTGACAGTGGCCCACGCATCTTTGGTGTTCCGCTCACAGCTAGAATCGCCGAGGTTACCACTCATGGACAATGGTCCATTCGCAACAGAGTGGGTGTTTTCTCAGCTCTTGTACAGTCCATTCGACAAAAACCTGTACCGCAAACAGCAACCGAACCTGGCAAGTATATGTGGCGTCATGGACCAGATGATTTTCGACCTTATTTCTCAGCGTCTGCCACGTGGAATCAACTACGGCCTACACAGGCAACTATTCCTTGGTGTAAGTTAGTTTGGTTCTCACAAGGCATACCGAGGAGCAGTTTTATATCATGGCTAGCATGCAGGAATAGACTCTCCACAGGTGATCGTATGGCTGGCTGGGGTATAATCCAACCGTGTGTTTTCTGCGGTGAACGTAATGAGACGAGAGATCATCTCTTTTTTGCATGCCCTTTCTCCTATACGGTCTGGCTAGACGTTGCTCGTCCTTTACTTCGGGCTCATACAACTCCAGATTGGGACGACACAATCAACGACATCTTTTCAACTCATCGCAATCGAGATGTTTTTATTCTCACCCGTCTCGCCTGGCAAATCACGATTGACAAGCTCTGGAAGGAGCGGAACGATCGCCGACATCAGAAGCAAAGACACTCCTCAACACAGCTCTATCGCATCATTGATCGGACTGTTCGGAACCGCCTCCTGTCTTTGGAATATTATAACCATCCAAGTCTGCACTACCTTATGGAAGTCTGGCTGAGAGAACGATAATTCAGCTGCTCTGTTTTTCTTATTAGTTTCACTTGCTCTGTTTTTTGGCTCGTGCTTTGTCTTTTTTAGTTTGCAGAGATATGTCTCTGGTTATCTTATCCTTGTTGGATAAATATCCATCTGCTCTAAACTCTAAACCCATTGTAATTCTTTGGTATTTTTTTGTTTGAATATAGTATCACATTAAAACAAAAAAAAAAAGAGTTGAAAAATTACAAATATTGTAAGACTACATTAGCTTTATTTTTAACAAAAAAATCTACAATTGGTTTCAAATATCATAAATAAAANTTTTTGTTTGAATATAGTATCACATTAAAACAAAAAAAAAAAAGGAAAAAATATTATATATATATATATATATAGGAATGTTGTAAATAATTTCGGAGTATTATATACGAAAAAAAAGGTGAAGTCAATTTACGTTTAGAAGATTACAGAAAAGATGAATTTTCGCAAAGTCTGAAATTCTCATCATTTGTAATAACTAATTTAAGCAGAATTAAATCACATGTTACTTCGGGCGTAGACAACAACATAATCACAGACTTAGACGGAAATATTCAATTTTCACTAAACTAAAAAAAATTGGGTATCGATTTAGACTATAATATTTTTGTGTATAAACAAGTATTAATCGAAATAACTCGAGTTTTTTTTTTCATCTAAAACCATAATCTCTNAATAATTTTGCATTGGTAAGAAATAAATAACAGATCAATCACATGTTTGATGATGCACTTGGTCTTCCTCGTGAACCATCTCAAANTAGACGGAAATATTCAATTTTCACTAAACTAAAAAAAATTGGGTATCGATTTAGACTATAATATTTTTGTGTATAAACAAGTATTAATCGAAATAACTCGAGTTTTTTTTTTCATCTAAAACCATAATCTCTGTCTACATTTATTATTTTAATTTTATATAATCTGAAATCTATACTAGCAGTAATTAATGTTGATAGAAAGTTGAACTATATTTTTTTTTTTCAAATTATACAGTAGCCAACATGAATAGTGAATGAGATATCCGACCTCAATATGTACATGTTTTCAACATATAATTTCAATACATATATACTTTATGTATGATATATTCAACAATACAATATTTCATCACAAATTAACTTTATAAATTAAAGTTTCGTGATATATTACTTTAAACTAAGAACTTTATTAATTATCTTTCAGTACTCATATGATCCGATTCACGGAATCATGACAATGATCATGCGGAGGAGGCTTCAATAATCAGGGCTGGTCTTGAGTAGAGCGAATCGAATCATTCGCTTCGGCACCAAAATTTGTTAAAAAATATTTTACATTAGATTTAGGCTCCATTTTTTTGTTAAAAAAAAAAATTCATTCAAATTGACTCCTAAATTTAATTTGTCTGAGACTCCTGAAATTTCAATACCGGCTATGGGCTTCATGCATGCATGGTCTCAGTATAAATTAACACCTTATAATTAAGTTCATATACACTATTCCAAGTAATTTGAATATTTTTTTAGGGTCGAAGGATGAGGGAGAAAAAGAGAGAGCAAATGATCACTTACTTGAAAACCAAAACTAATTCATAAACTAAAAATTAAATAAGCATATCTATGAATACATTCTATTAATTTAACTTGTTTTTTACTCAATCGAACTTAATATTTGCTATTTTTACTCAAACAAATCTTTTTTTTTTTACTTCATTTTAATTTGCTCCGTTCTCTCTACTAGTCTCTCAATTTCTCCCACGCGCACCTTTTTTTGTGATTCTTACGAGCTTATTATCATGGATTTGAGAAGCTATAAATAATTGAGCTCTTCATTTGATTTTAATGTAGTTTGATTGGATTGCGTAGGTTCCTATTTCTATTTTAGATTTAATACAAATCTATAAATAAAAATCGATGATGACGGGAACGGATCTAAAAGGTATTTTCATTGGGGGCAAATTAAAATTTAATGGGGGCACAGTTAATCATTTGTTCTAAATATATGTTTTAATTACTAATTTTTTTTGTCGGCTTTTCTGTCAATTAAAACACTGATTTTCTTATCTTTTTCACCATATGGCTTTTTAAATAAAAATATAAGAAAAAATATTTTTTTTATTAACTTATAATCCAAACGTATTTAGTAAACTAACTTATAACATTTAAAAATGTGGTTTAATTTTTTGAAATGTGGTATTTCCATTTTAAATTTTTTTAAAGACCTAAAAATAATTGTTTTTTTTTTCCTAACACATAATCAAATGTTCACTAAAAAAACCATCGAAATGAAATAATACGTTGTGAATTACTATAATAACATATATATTTCCTAAAATTTCGGATATATTTCCTTTATTTTATTAGATATATTATTCATTATCCATCAAATCAACCATCAAAATGAAAGAATACGCTGTGAATTACTATAATAACGGATATATTTCCTTTATTTTCTTTGCTCTTGAGATTTTACGCCAAATATATAAAAGCAGGAAATTTACTAAAATTTATTCCACTAAAATAGTTTCCTTTTTTTTCTCAACAAGTAGTTTCCTTTATAAATTATACTTCGGAACTCTGACAAAATCTGATCTCATAAAAGACTTCGGTTTATTACTGCACAAGATACTTAATCTCTCGCATCTTTTCTAATTGTAAGTCAATCGCTATTTTTTAATTCTCGATTTATTTTCAACTACTTTTAACTCCTAGGTTCATATGTGGGTTTTTGGATTTTGATTATTTGTGACTGTGGTTCTTGTGGGATTGAGATTTCCAGTTTGATGATGTCTGTGTCAAAATTTGAAAATTTGAGACATTATATTAGTTTGTAATCGGATATTACTCTTTCTAGCGGTCAAATTTTCTTCAATAATAAGGTTTTAACTTTAATCGATTGANTTTAATCGATTGAGTTTTTTTTTTTTCTTGAAAAAAAAAAAAAAACTTTAATCGATTGATACTCTTATTAGTTTATATTCTTTTTCTTTTAAATTTTTCTCTGCTAATTTCATAGCTTTTTTTCCAAACCTTCTTATGCGTGTGTTTTTTGTTGACGTTGTAGGTTGTTGATTTGTGTTGGAAAAAAGATGGATATTGATTCAAAAGATATAATCAGTAATCTACCAGAAGCTTTGATTTGTCACATATTATCACTTCTTCCTATCAAAGATTCTGCTCAAACTTCAATTCTCTCCAAAACTTGGCGTTATCTATTTCCTCTTAGACCAAATCTTGAATTTGAGATCAAGTCTCAAAGAATGAGTGTCCAAGAACGAGCTCGAATCCGTCTAACTTTTACAAATTTTGTGGATAGAGTGTTGAGTTTACAAGGGGATTCTACTATAAACAAATTCGCTCTAATTTGTGGATATGGTATTTATCCAGATGATGCACAACTCGCACGTTGGATATCAAACGTGCTGGATCGTGGCGTATCGCATCTTAATTTATGTCTTCTTATCGAGTATTGTCGGCTGCCTTCAAATATCTTTATGAGCAAGTCATTGGTTAGTCTGAGAATGTACGGATTTATTTGTGGCATTGACGTGGAAGATGTTCATCTTCCGAAGCTTAAGACTATATATCTTGATAGTGTTAAGTTTCAAAAAACTTGCTTTGACAAACTTATTTCTGGTTGTCATGCTCTTGAAGAATTATATATCAATGAAATCGACTCTTATCTTAGGAACCTATCTGTGTCTTCTAAAACGCTTAAGAGATTACGAATATCTGGCTTGTTGCGGTATTCATTTCCAAATCGGGAAAGTATTTCATTTGATACTCCAAATCTTGTCTACTTAAAATACGATGATCATGTTGCTCACAAGTATCCAAAAGTTAAGTTTGGTTCGCTTGTTGAAGCTCATATTAATCTTGTACTAACAAGTGCTGAGAAAGAACGTGCAAGGTATAACAACTTGGTCTGTGATGCAAGTGATTTTTTCATG